>JAAAKQ030025804.1:0-17498 GCA_010016005.3 Zanna intricata
TTAAGAAAGGCTTTGGTAAATCATTCTGAGGGGTTTGTGGCCTGCACTGTCGCCACACCCCCAGATTACTTTCAAAGGGGGATAGCAAAACAAGCAGTGTAATGTAACAGACCACAGCACAATTGACAAACTAAAAACTGCAATAATGTCATATGTACGAGACATTCCAGTACATCAACTGGTTAAAGTGTTTGGAAACAAACTGAAACATATGCAGTGTTGTATTATTACAAGAGGTAATTTTCAACATGTTCTATAAACTATTCCAATTATTGTAATAAATGTTTGTATAAAATAATGAAATAAAAATACAAGTAATATTAAGAAAGTTTTGTCATTACACTTTCATAATTACACAGCAACTTTCTGATCACACACTATTATATAACAGCTGTAACTGGCATTATTAATAAAATACTTACTGGAATACCTGATAAGATTATAAGACAATCTATTTACAGTTAAAGGGTAAAATCATCATATTTCTTATAGGAAATTAGTATACATGACAAAACATTAAGGAACAGAAGATGGGGTTATATCTCTGAAAACTTCTAAAGTATGAAATAATGCATTATTTTGGATTTTTGTAAGATGCAAAAGCAATAACATTTAGACTTTTTGCAAGCCTTTCAGAACTGTATTGAATAATGGAAAAATGCAAATGCAGCAGTGAGTTGTGTATACTAAAGAGGATAAATATTAAAAGGCAAAAATGATAAATGTTCCTGCTATTAACCAGAGATTATAAAATTAGTGTACTAATTAATTTATACTCACTCTAGAAACTGTAGTGCTTGTTCTTGATCCACGACTTCCACTGGCTAGTGAAGAATTCATTGAACCGTTAATTTGCTTTCCTCCTCTGCTGCCACGGCCTCTTCCTCTACCCTTTCCTCTAGAAGTGTTTCCCTTCTGCAAATTACCACAATCATCTTCATCATCATCACTGATAGTAACAGCTTCATCATTGATTCCAGTATTTGAAAATTTTGATGATCGATTATTACTTGATAGCAGAAGTTGTGCCTACAAAAAAAAAAAAAAAATTGAATTAATGTATAGGTTAATATATAATTTTAAGGTTTGGGTACTTCTAAAGGCAGTTGCTTTTATATCGGTTTGAATGCTAGACAACTGTGTAGATACTTACAAAGCACTAACTACAGCTACATCAGGCTTGGCAAGCCTGTAGCAGTACCCCACCCCCTGCAGTAGCTGGTCAACTGGTTGTATATATATATATATATATATAAATGAATTACAGAAATTAATTTTTAGAAAACTGATAAAAAATAGCCCAATAAAAACAAATACAAGTTCAAGAAATTTTATTTTATTATAAATTCTTATCATATGAAAACTTTTAAATGTTATCAACTACAGAAAATGAGGTTAACACACAATTGATACTATGTTAATAAAATAAAAATGTAATACATTTAAGAATGTTTACAGTAAGTTTTAAAAAATCTGTCTTCAATACATTTGGCTGCATGCTTTTGGATTATTAGCATTTTTCTCTGCAATTCTGCCTGACTTTCCTTAATTTGTGTTGCTTATGCGTATGAACTTTTCTCTTGTACACAATACCTTTTATCCAACCCCACACCCAGAAATCTAATAGTGTTAGATCAGTAGATCTTGGTGGCCAGGAGTGTGACCCATTGTAGCTAATCCACGCTCTGGAGACTAAATTAAGTATGCAATATGACAAGTGAAAAACAGGGAGGCACATCATGTTGATGTTCCAAGTAAATATTAGAATTTAGATGTCCTGGGAAAATGAATGATCCATTTAGCTGATCGTAAACTAGACCGCACCACACACTGATGGTAAATCGATGTTGGAAATTACACTGTACTGTCAAGTGTGAACTGACTTCTGCCCAAGTGTGTTGTGAAGGTTTTATCAATATCAGCGTCATGATGGGCAGAATGGTCATGGTGAGTACTAATGTTGGAAGTATACCCGTTTTGACTGATGTTTTACCAATTGTTTTAGAATTTGGGACTCTATAGTTTGGAAAACATTTTTCATACTCTGCAGCAGCAGCAGTTGCATATTAGGAATTCCAAATTTAAGAAAGTTACATAAATCTTAAAATTAATATTTTAATTTTATTTTTATCTTTAAATGAGACACTATTTCTTATATCACTGTACTTTGTACAAAAACAAACATGCTTTATAGGTGTAATCCCTTTGCTTTATATTTTAAGTATCTGTAATAAAATAAAATTTCTTAAACTTGTATTTGTTTTTTATTGGGCTAATTTATATCAATTTCCTTAGAATTAAATTGTCACAAGTTTTGTTAATAAATTTTATTCATTTATTAGTCATATAAAAGTTTTGGCATTACAAACATAAAAAAAATGTGTTTTTAGAACTAATTTTTCTGTTTTACATACGATATTACGAAAATTACTGGAGATATGGTTCTGGAACCTATTTTATTCCATTTGGAAGGTAAAAAACCAACAAGTTTACTCCTTAATTTGAGTTCTGAAATCTTTTGCTAGCTGTAACTTTCTAACAGAGCATTTCTGGATCCCTGTCTTAATGAATTTTTTAATTAGAAAAATGGGCTAAGAAAGCACCAGTAACATTACGTGAATCACCGTATATGTGTTTTTTTACAATTTTTTACCTTCTTAACTCCCTTTCATATAATAAAAAATTATGACTAATTTATAAACACTAAGCTCATCAGTTTAAATTTTTTTTAAATTTATACCTGACTTGTTTTAATGCTTTTTTTTTAAATGTATTCACTCATAACATAAGATTTTTTTTTTTTAAATTATTTTGTAATTTTAAAACTTGTTAATAACAGAAATAAGTGTCTAAAATTTAGTCTAATTTTCAATAAGTTTTTAGAACAAGACTAACTAATAAAAAGTAATTTACTAATACTTTTGATTTTATAATGGCACATTAAAAAAAAAAAATGAGTGCATTTTTTCACTCAATTTAATCATAAAAATTTATAATTATTATTACTAGTAAGTATAAGAAAAAGAGTATAACTTACTATTTTTATGAAATAAATAAATTTTATTTTTGTGAAATTTTACACAATTACATTTTGCAATAATTTTAAAATATGACATCAATTATCCTTATCTATTCAGTAACCAAATCTCTACTGTTTGTTATTTTTAATAAAGTAATCGTATTTAATCAATATTTATTAATCAAATTAAAAACATTTATTCAATACATTTAATTTTTATATCCCATTTATTTAAGAGAAAATAAATTAAAATTAATACACTCATTGTTATGTCCATACTACGGCAATGTGGTTCTTTCCTGCTAGCTGTATCATAAATCTGCAATCTTAGGTGTTTCTTATTCCATACTACGGTAAAACAAGTAAAGAAAGTTTCTTTTATTAAATTAGAGAAATCTAAAAGGTCCAGTTTTTTTTATTACATAAAGATTCATTTGTAAAAAAAAAAACAAAAAATAAAAAAACAGGATCCATATTCTACCCTACAGTTTGAAGAAATAAGTTTTATTGCTTTTATTTTAATGAACGGTGTTCAAAAATAGAAAGGATAAAAATTTTATATTTATTTATTCATACTGAGCGCATTTTTCTTCAATTTTTTTACACATCCAAAATCTCATATTGAAATATATGATACTAATTGAATCACTGTTATAACTTGGAGTATCTGTTATATTATTCATAACTTCATGTGTACTATTTATAACTTCAATTGTTTTATAACTTCATGTAGACTTTTAAAATTACTTCTGGAATGAGTGAAAATACAACTGACTTTTTGGTACATCAGCTGTTACATTTAGGTTTGAAAAGAGAATGTTTAGAGGTGGGGGATGTCCTTTTCTAGATAGCTAGTTCAATGACTTGATGGATGAGTGATATAAATATTTATTCTAACATAGGGTGCTTAAACTAGACTAAAATTTCTTAAATCTGCTGACATATTAATAGATATTTAATCAGTACGAAGGTCAATAAGACGACTCCCGGTAAAGCCCCTCAGGGCTAGGAACGGGAGGGGTGGTGTGGCGACCGGAATCATCACATGGTGGGTGTCTTCCCCTATGGAGGTTGGGTTGACATATACTAATGATAGTTGTCTCCATGTAAAATGCTAACAAATACCATCTTGAAGTATGAAGTTTAGTCTTTATATAATTGCAATATAAAATAAAAACGATTGATTTGTGGATATATCCTGTATATAAACATACAACATACTCTTGGTCTACTTGCTTAGATGACAAAATATATCTGCATTGTTCATACCATCACAGTAATTCATGAAGCAATAAAAGGGTTACTCGCAAGGCAGATGTTAACCTTTATACAGATCCCATAATTTAGGAACATTTAAGGATTTACGCATCACTGGGATATTGTAAAGGGGGGTGGTTAGAAGCCTTGACTTTATTAAGCACTTTATTGTTAGATTTTACATTTAATATTTTTTACAAGAACAATTATTTCATGATCAGGTACAAAAATGTTACATTATAATTTTTTTTTAATATGAAAAACAGTATTATTACATTAAAAATAAATGTAAATTGTAACGTAAAATTAAGACTGAAGATTATCTAAATATTCATATGATTCTCCCGATTAAAAATTATTTGGGAGTTCATTTAACATGTGTGGACTACATGCTAGATATTTGTTCATGATAAAGATTATATTAAACTATCAATTTTAATTTTATAACCATCATATCACCAACCACCAAAAATTAAGTTTTTTTTTAAACCTCCAGATCCACTGTTCAGGTATATCTTCAGAGGATGAAATGAATGAATTATAGCATGTGTGAAAAATGCCATGCCTGACTGGGATTTGAACCCAGGACCTCCGGATGAAAGGCCAAGACGCTACTACTCGTGCCACAGAGGCTGGCAAAAATTAAGTTGATATCTATGTCTGTTACTAAGAAATAAAAATAAAATTTCATTGTTACTCCAATTTAACCCATTAAACTCAGAATTTCAAAGTGGATTTGCTTAGTGTGCACTTACACCAATAAGAATAAAGTGTACAAATTTTCATCAATTCATCTTCAGGAGTTTTCATTGGAAATTGATCACTCATGACATGTTATTTTATATATATATAATCCCCACTTCAGCTTCACCTGAGATTATAATGTAGCCAATCCATTTTCTAACAGTATTAAATTGATAAAACTTCTGGGTAAATAATATTTTTTACAGCGTTTTGAATTTCTGGTAGCAGAATGTATTGACTTTCTGAATAACCAGTTCTGGAAAGTCCAACATATAACTGTCCACAAGAAAAACAGTCTAATCTACTAATACTCTAAATTAATAATTATATGGATAATGCAAATAATAACAAATTCATGTTAAATGGATTATACGCATTTCAAATGCATAGTATAATATTCAAATGCATGTAAATCAATTGTAATGAGTTTGAATGTCTGGCCTTGTACTTTATTGATTGTTATAGCAAAAAAAAAGTTTTATAGAGAATTGCAGCCTCTTGAATAGAATTCGTAAGTCTGATTGGATCATTGGGATGCAGAGTGTAAGAGCAAGCTCTCCTGAGCTGACCTAATTTTGCATAGTTTTGATTTGCAATCCTGTACCATTAGATAACCTTGGAGGGTTAAGGTTTCATAGTAAAATAAACAGAACTCCCATCTTAAGATTGAGACTATGAGCTAGAAAACCTGCAGGATTAAGAAAATTTAAAAAATGCTGGAGAATAGTGGACTGCATCTTTAGTATTGATCACAAAATTTATAAACTGATATTCCTTGTTTGCCCTTCAACTTTTTCTAAATGCAAATTATTAATTTCAAATGCAGAAATATTTTGAGAAGTTATGGTAGATCTTTCACAAAGACACTTATACGGTTTTTGTAAAACTGTATAGTAATTAGTAAGTGATTTCTGGATAAATATTGGAAATCATATCATCCATTGTATGCACAATGTACCAATGTTTTCATCGACAGAAATGTAACCATCATTGGGAGAAAGAGTCCCATTTCTAATGGTTAGTAGTTAAAAGGGAAAGTTAGCATTGTCATCCCGAAGATGAACTCTCATATTAGTTCTTAAGTTAATAGTGAGGACAAATTTCCATAAGAGTGATGATTTAAGACATGCCTGAACATCAACCTAGTTCCTCTTTGGAGGTTGAAAGTCTCCAGCTCACATGAAAGTTATACCACCCGTTTATTTATCGCATCATCTAATATCTTGAAGGGTTCAATCAATGGCTTCAATATGAGCTCAATGACTCACTGCGCATTCATCCCAAACTGTAAGTTTAGCATTTTGCTAAATTTTGGACCATTTTATGAATAGAACAAACAAATATTTGCCCACATGCAATATTTAATAGTAACATAAAAGTGGAATGAGCAGTTCTTCCACCATTTATAAATGTAACAGCTATTCTTGATGATGCTACAATGACTGGAACAATTTTTTTTTCTTTAATTGAGCAAACTTCAGCAAGAAGCAGACTGATTAAAAAAATTTTTCCAGTGCCTCCAGGAGCATCTAAGAAAAAAAATCTTTGGGTTGTTGCTAGCAATACTGTCATTTATATCATCAAACACGTGATGTTGATCTGGTACTAATTTAGAAAGATTAATACTTATAAATATTTTCTGTTCATTGATGTTGAAAGAAAGTCTTAACATTGTATCATATGCATTAATAGCTTCTTGATTATCATGTGTTGATTAAGCGAAATCACATATCTCTCAGTTAACATAACAACAATATCTTCAATCTCAATGAGACTTCTATTCAATATATCACTGAAATTGTAATCTCAACATTACTGATTTTGATGTCGGATTTGATATAAAATAACATATTGTTACAAAAATCTTTTTAGAGAGTTTCCCACATTACATTCGGATGTGCAGGTTGACAAAAACTAATATAATTCTCTCAATCTAGGTGAAGACCGACAGACAGAAGCATGTCTTTCCAGTGTTTTATCAATTTCTAACAAGCCAAGTACAGTGCAAGCAGCTTTATATGTTTGGTGGTAGCATACCATCAACAGTTTTCAAGTAATCAAAAGATGCACGTCCTTTAACATTATGCAGATGAAGGCATTCACTTTGGTTTGGGTGAATTGCACAAGCAGCATCAATTTTGATTTTAAGAAATCCTTCGAAATCATTTCACGCTTTCTTCTGCTAAACTTGTTTTTATTGTAGGTATAGTATCTAAGAACTTTTAAATATAACAGCATCTTAGCGAAGTCATCAGACTGACAAAGTTCAAAAAAGGCAATAACAGTGGTATTCTGTTGATTTTCAAGAACTACTTGGAGATTTTGTTCCGTGAAATAAATACGTTGATAGCGTTTTCTAAGTAAACTGCTAAGTGAAAAATACTGGGATAACGTAGAGGTATTGGAAAGTCAAAAAATTCCCAATCGGCCTCAGATGCATACATATATATATATATGATTAATATACTGATTCAATTCATCTCTTTGATTTTCAACCAAAAAAGTTGCTTGATCTGAACCTTTAGTAAAATATTTGCGGATATATTGAATTGCGTGCACAAAGTTGCAAAATTCAACTTTTATTTTGTCTTCACTCATTTGACTGGTTTGATGCAGCTCTCCAAGATACCCTATCTAATGCCAGTTGTTTCATTTCAGTATACCTCTTACTTCCCTAACAATTTGTTTTACATATTCCAATTGTTGCCTGCCTGCATAATTTTTTCCATCTACATGTCCCTCTAACATTAAAGCAACTATTCCAGGATGCCTTAATATGTGGCCTATAAGACTGTTTCTTCTTTTAACTATTTTTTCCAAATGTTTCCTTCTTCATCAATTTGCCGCAACACTTTCTTATTTGTCACTTTATCAATCCACCTGATTTTTAACATTCCTACAGCATCACATTTCAAAAGCTTATAATTTCTTCTTTTTGGGTACTCAGATCGCCCCAAGTTTCACTTCCACATAAAGCTATGCTCCAAACATATTAACAACATCATACAAATTTTATGTACGTAATATATTTATGTACATAAATTTGACATGTTTATAAACACGTCAAATCTGACGAAAACAACAAATAAACACAAATCAAATATATATACTATTTGACTAGATACTGGATAGGTTTCCTAACAATTTTAAAATGAGTACATCAACAACAGACCACCTATAATTTCAATGTATCAGGAGAATGAAGCAAACTTCCTAGGGAGCATAATCAGTTTAATTTGGGAAACATATTTTTAACATATAAAATTTTTTGGATAAACATTTGCTAAAATTGTTGGTCTAAAAGTCTTATGACTATGACATATATCTTTAGTTCTTTTTAAAATATTTTTATTAAATACTAATTAAATTCCAAAATTACTTAGGTAAAATCATTAAAAAAATTGATAATCACTGTAGCTAAAAGGAAATAGTTTCATTGCAGAACCTTTTTCTTGTATTTTAGTGGAATTTTACACATTTCCAATTTTATGGCCCTGCTTCCAAGGTGAAATTATCTTTAATTCACTTTGGATATCTAGTAATAATACATTTTTGGGAGGGAAGTAGATGCAATTGTGTGTCTTAATACTGGTTAGTCTTATACTGGAGAATGCAAACAGTCAAATATTGATTAGGCTTGTATTCTAATACCTCTTTCACTGCATCGTTATCATCACCACCTCCACCATCTGTGCGTTTGGCACGGTAATCTTCAATAGCTTCTACCAATTTGCTAGTATCATCAATATTATCCTTTAAGAATTTAGCAGATTTATTAATCTGATGCCTGCAACAAAAAAAAAGAGAAAACTTTATGAAATTCACTGGAACGAAAAACATTTACTTTCACTGGTGCTCAATCACATTTCTGAGATTTATAATGCATTTTTATACATCAAACACAATGTTTTAGAGAACATTGTGAAAACCTATTTATAAAATACCTGTATCTTATTGATATCTTCCTACCTTATAAATATAATTTATCTGAAATGTATTTTGACTTACAGAAGTGACCAGATACCTTTCAATGTGCATTCAGGTACAATTACTAATTTATAAATTCAATATACATGTGAAGAACAGAATTTCTTATAAATTCATGCACATATAATTTCATTTATTTTATGTGTAAATATAAACCTAATCTGAATAAGCTTAATAAGAAAGAAAAGAGGTCACACTATTGGAAGGTTTATATCAGTATAATTCCTGATGCAAAGATATAAAAAACCTAACAACCATAATATGAAAGTAGAAAAAAAGCTGACAACAGTTATACTTTCCTGACATTGGTTATTTATTTTCATATAGTGAAAAAAATAATGATAAATGAAAAAAAAAAAAAAAATTTTAAATGCTTTAATTTATATTCTTTTCACTTTTTTCTACTCTCTCACCCCTCAAAATCTACTTCCAAGAAAATGTTTTGATTGTTCTACATCTAATGGAAGAAACTAAAAATAACCCCATTTAAAAAATACAACCAATAAAAAGTTACCTAAGATTTATTTTTAAGGGTTGGGGTGAATTATGAAGAATTTTTATTATATTATGATTATAAGTTTAAATAAATTAAAAAAAGTTTTAAAAAATACAAAAAAAAATCAATATAATAAATTGATCTGCCCTCCTACTACAATATTGCTCCCAAAGTACTTTTTTGGGGCTATTTTTACTACTATTACTACTACTACTACTATGTATGCTTAGGAAGACATAAAAAAAATCTAGTTAAAAAATATGTTATAAGTAGAAAAATAACTTTTTTTTTATATCTATAGAAGGGGGAAAGATTTGGCAGCAAAATTAAAAAAAAAAATTGTTTTTTAAAATAAGCATGCACACCTGTACTGAGCTTAATATAATGCATGGTTACATTAGTAGAATTTCGAGAAAATTGACTCTAAAGAAACTATCTACCACACCCCGTTGAGATACTGCCCCAAACATTTACCAATAAATGTATATTGATCCATATACATGAGTCTCTGTGCCAAATTTCATTCAAAATCGGTTGATCCAGTCAAAAGTTATTAAGCTTTAGACATACCAACACATTTACATATATACGAACATTACCTCCCACTTTTTTGTTTTTTGGGGGTCTTGGTCATGAAACGTCAAGAAATGTAAAATAACCCACATTCCATATTTTGAGTGATTACCATACTTTCCTTCTTGCAGCACAGCTTTAGAGCTATGATGCCAGGAAAGTAAATGCAATATTTCATAACTAATCTAAATTTAAAAATTACATAAATTTGTTGGTATAAATTAAAGATCATCCCTTAAATGTTTCAATCTACTGTTTCTTGTTTGTTCCTTGCTAATGTATGCAGTTTAGAAATAAGACAGGTATTTAATTATTGATTACTTAAGAATTTCTGGCATCAATTATAATTACTTTATCTTATATTCTTTATTAGTCACAAAAAAAAACATAACACTGCAGTGCAAGCAAATATTTTCTACATAAAGGTAAATATTATGAGTGACATCACAGAAGTACTGATATTGTCTTGTGGAAATCTCCTATCCTGTGATAGAGCATCTAAAAACTGTCACAAAATAGATATACTATGTTATGAGCAAGTATCACTACCTGTAAATCAACTAAAAAATAAAAACTTATGTCTCTTTGAAAAACAGGTAGTTGAATCATACGTTCTACCATAATAATTGAGTATCTGTAGAGAGCCAAAGGAATCATCTCTGCAAAGCAAGTTGTGGATATTGTGGTGAGAGAATGATTTGTGAATAATCAACACAATATCAGACTTCCTCACAATCCTGTCATGGTCACCAATTACAGTGAGAAAATGATTCATAAATAACCAGCAGATATCAGACTTCCTCACAATAATTTATTTAACACAAACACTAATTATGCTTTAACAAAATCTATATGAAACAATTTAAAGTGCAGTTACAACAGCACTATCACCGATCGGAACAATACACAATGAGCCAATAACAGGTCCCTTGTCTTGCTTATTTACTGTCCGTTGTACTTCTAGAAAACACTACAAAAATCTATTTGCTTCTATCACTAATTTCTACTCTATTTATAAATACAATTATTTCAAAACAGCATAAATAATTACATTAATTATAAAACTAAACTTCATAAATGCAAACTGCCAAACAAAAATTCATTCTTTTGTAAAAATATTAATAAAAACAATATACAACCTTACTGCTTCTAGTAGGTTCCATAACTTTCTGCCAAATTCGAAAGGACATGATTACATACAACAAAGACTGAACTATTTTAATATTAACAAAATATTATTAAAAATTTAACAATGTTGTTTATCACTTTAATTAGTTATACATTTATTTTGGACTTCAATATGTATGAGGAATTATAATAATTTTGATAAAAATCTTAGTACAACAACAAATTTGGGCAGAATATATTTTTCAAAGAAATGTTTTCTTGTCATTTTACTCAAATGCATCTCTAATTTTCAATTGTAAGATTCTGGTGCAAATCCTGATCACATTTAGCATTTCTTTCGACAGTAAAAAACTCATTTCTCAACATAAAAAAGAGGTTAGCTAGAGCCCTGCTAGTTACTAGAGCAATAGTAAATAAATATGATGATGTTCTCATGGGTAAGATTCTCTCAATTAGATCTCTGGGTGGAATGCTGCTAAAAAAAGGGGGGGTAATCATTTGCATAACATTCTTTGAATCAAGATCATGGAATGTTAGAAGTAGAAGTCTAGACAATAAAAAAAAAAAAAATTGCAAGATAGGGCTGGAAGTAACAGGAATTATTACGGCAAGATGAAAAAGATGGACAAGGTTTTTGGTTGAATGCAAAGTAGAAAAAATAATAATAATATATGTAGGTCAAATATTAATATAACATTACAAAAAACACAATGAAATATATTTTGGAGGATAGTTACAAAGAAGCCTACAATATTGGAGATTTATACGCACATTTTTCCAGCAAAAGATAGAAAAGACATGAAGGGTATGAAGAAATGCGATTTAATAAAATATGTAAAAGGGGATGGTAGTGCACAATAATGATGAATAGAATATCACTGTACAATGATAAAATGAAAAATAGTGAAGCAAGGGCTAAGTCCAACCATGCTTTCAGAATTTTCACAAAGAATAAAATAATGACTTTAAAACATCCTTTTTAAAATTCATATAAAAAATACACATTAATTATACCAGAATATACAATAATGTATATTATATAATTGTTATGCAAATTTTGAAGCCAAATTATGGAGTATAAAATGTATCTAGGAAAGACATTATTTCTCATCATAATTAGGATATAATGAAATTTAGGCCGAAGTATAAAAGATGTAGGAAACTCAATACCCTTTAGTAATAAAATTAATGAAATATGTAAAACAGCAAAGGAAAGTTGATTGAAAGAGGGCACTGTATCAGTCATATCTGTACTTTTGTTTCACATGTCTTCCTTGCAAAATACTGAGAAATAAAAATCTGCTAACAAAGATATAAGTAAATAAAATAAAATAAGTAGTGCTCGATAACATATCAGAAATATAATTTTTATAAGCAGGATTGAATAGGCCACATAAATTACTATAAAGAATTTATAATGAAGGACCCTCACTTAAAGAAAAGTTAAGTTTAATACTAAACAAAAAAAAAAAAAAAAAAAAAAAAAAAAAAAAAAAAAACCAAAAAAAAAAAAAAAAAAAAAAAAAAAAACCACTAACAAATAAATAATATTATATTTTAATGCAATAGGGAGAACTGCTGCATTAAAATATAATCCTTAATGAAAATATAAAATTGGTCAATTTTCTATACAAAGTTTGGAAACTTGGATCTAATATGCTTATACAATATGTTTAATCATAATGTTCTGTGGATGCTGATAAATAACACGTATACATAAACATGAGTATATGCATGCCATGAAGGGGATAATAATGCAAAAACTAAAAAACACATGCTACAGAAACATCCACATTATGCTCAACAAGTAGATACAGAATAGCATATGAAATTAGACCTGTAAATGAGCAACACCAAAATGATTTCACTTATAAATACAAGCATTTAAAACTAGTGCAGATAGGACATCTGGCTCAAGAGAGATGATGCTGCCGGTCAAGGTTTCTACATTAGTAACCAGAAAGACCAACAAACACATCATTAGACAGGTGGGAAAGGTATACAGAACAACAGGAATAGGTTAAAATGCAATAGTATGAAGTAACTAGTGCCCGGAAGAGTTAAATGCTGTCTACCTTAACTTCAAGAGGTTATTTTGATTCTTCAAGGATCAAAATAGCAACATAATAAAAAAAAAACACATGTATAATTATCATGTTAAAAATTATTAAACGTATTAAATTCTTAAACATTGGTAACATTAGGATATTAATATCTACAAGAATCAACAAAATTAATTTAACAGTAAACTTACGCAATAAGATCCGAGACAGCATCTGTATCAGCTTTTTCTATAAAATATGAAACAGCCTCGTTGAGACCCTTTACTGATAACAGTTTTAAACCTTTGTCTGGTGCTACATCAAAGAAATACCTCTCAACTACTGATTCTAATTTTTCATATTGCTGAAAAAAATAATCTTTTAAAAAAATATAGTCATCTCAATATGAGATTTGATTTGATTAAAATTAGGATATAGATTTTTTTTCGTTTACAATAAGATAGACAGGAAATTCTACCAAATTAACACCTAAATAAAAAAAACTAATGTATGTCATGCTTTCCTCAGAGGGTTAGAGAATAAAATACATCCATACTATTATCTTTAGTCGTAAAAAAAAGATTAAGAATTTAGAGTATTATGGAGCAGTACAATAATCATGCAACAATAGGCTAAGGTTTCAGAAAATATTTTAGACTGAGCAGCAACTTTGTAATAAGTTCAAAAAGTCTACACTCTTGTAGACTGAAGAGTAGCAAGAATAAACTGCAGAGACATAACTACCTCTTGAAAAACTACTGAGTCAAAGGTGGAAGAAAGATTATGGATACTTTGCAAATAAGATTCTAATCAGAAATAAAATAGGCTCAATTGAATACAGTGATAGATAACAAAAAAAAAAATTTTTTTAATGTTTCTCTAAGTGTAATACAATCTCTTGAATTGCTTTTTTGTGTATATTACTGATTTGTAAATACAATTTTTCTATCATCCTTAGTTTTAAGTAAATTACGCTTAAAAAAAATTAAGGAAAAATAGAGTTAGTCTGTAAAATTTATAGTTTTGCATGGTCATATTTATGTTAGAATGAGTTTGCTGATGCTTTTCTTTTATAAATAGCCTCAGACACATCCTGAATTAATGCCCAACAGTAATTGGCTAACACGTTAGAATTCCATTTCCCTTTATAGTGGATTTACATCGCCGAAATGTCTTAGTGGAAACATAACATCTTAGTCACTTATGTCTGATGTTGTCAGGGAAAAAATTCAGATACGAGTGGAGGAAATATATTTCCAAAGACATATTACATCCCACAGCCCTGAATGAAGTAAGAAGTTGATTAAAAATATTGTAGTAATTGTCGGATTTTTATTTGCTGAGAAAATTTTTGCAAACGTCTTTAAATGAAACTCAAGCTGCACTTTCCATATTATTTAAGAGATGAAATAAATCATCTTTGACCACTCTCTTTTTTGAGGACCAACAAATAAATCCAGGAATATCGTTCTTTAAAACATTTAGAAAATTTTTTATTAGCCTAGCTTGACAGAGGGAGGTAAAAATATTTTTTGGGTTCAACTAAGGGCTCAAGAATAATATTTTTCCTATTTGGACTTGTCTCACTTCTTCCACTCTTTGGTAACATAATCTTTATCTCTAGCTCGGCTGTGACATTTGTAAAGAAAACACATGTACTTTGTACAACATAACTGCATGCCTAACAAAATAGCTATAACTCTGAAATAACCACATATGTTCCGGCTATGTTTTTTATAATTTAATTTCAAGAACATCTTTCATTAGATCATATGTCTCTTTCAAATTAATACTATAAACAATTGGTATTGAAGGATATTTGTTACCGTTGTGTAGTAGAACCACTTTTAAACTATACTTCGACAAATCTATGGAAAAGTGCCAGTCCTCAGGTTTATGAACCTGTCCTAAGTGCAACATAAACTCATCAATATTTAGGCAATAAATCAAATTATTTTCATCAATAAAGTACTGAAAAAGTTCTTTTGTCAGCTTCAAAAGCCTGATATTTTTGTATTTTTTTAAAGTAAATTCCAACCTTGCAGGCTTGATCCTAACAGTTCAACTTGATATTTTTAACAAATTTAAATTCGTAACCAAGTCATTTAATTCACCTTGTGATATAAGATGTGGCCCATAAGAATATAATTCAAAATCGATGTTGTCTTCTTCAGTATTGCCTGATTGTTCATTGTTGCTTTCAAAACATGCATTTACAGGTGGTTCAGGAACTGGAATAATTTCACTATGAGGTACAGGCCTGATTGCAGATTGCAATTAAGTATATTTTACAGTATGTTTAATTTTTTTAGAAATTACAGACACACTTGTTAAACAAAAGTAACATGATCTTTTGGTTCACACTAAACCATTGGTACACCAAATGGGAAAGCCTTACGAGTACGTTTTAGTCATCCTCTTAAATATATAGAACAATTAATGCATATATGAGGATCCAATGTCTTATCTTAATCACCAATTTTACACTGAAAATACAAATGATATTCTTTTTTTAATTAAAGGTGTAATGTTTTTTTTTTTATTTGAAATTCACAACATACATAACAAAAGACATCCACATCGTTTACCCAATTTCGAGGCATTATGACACTGCACTATAAACAAACTTAAGACAGCAATAAGATTCAATAAAATTATTCCATTCCTAAATCCAGTACTTAATACAAACAACACAACTGTTGTGTTTATAGCTACATGGTTTGACCTGCATAGACATGATTAACCTTATCCATGAAAGCTCACTCCAATATTAGATGTCATGTCATAATATGTGACTATGATATGATTTTTTTTTGTCTATTACTGTTTATTTATAGCTTACAAATTATGTTAACAAAGTTAAACATAAAAATGGAGCTAACAAAATGCAATATAGGATCTTAAATGCTAAATGTATGTTGAAAAATTAAAAAATGATTCTTTAATTAAAGTGAAAAAAAAAATTGTGGGCGATAGAAAGAATCTGAGTTTACATTTGTTTTTATATCAAAAACTAGATTAAAATCACGTATTGCATGTTAGGAAACAAAAATTATGTTTATTAGTGTTATTATTAGTGATGGACAAGTATAAAGAACTCAGGCCAGAAAAAGGAGGATCTAAAAAGATGACTGGAACTTGTAATGTCCTTCACATAAGATGTTAAACATAAAATAATATTATATGAGTAAATGAAATTAGCAATGGTCATACAGAGGAAGAAAGTTCACTTAATGAGGTAATAGTAAAGAAAAAGTGAGGTTTAGTTGAAGATAACAGTATAAACTGAACCTGAATCAATGATTTGTAATGATGGCGTAAATGCCAGAAGCAATGTCAAAGAAGATGTCAGCAGAAAAGCCAATAAGTAGCCATAATGATGAGCAAGAAAACATTTATACCAAAATTAAAAGTATAATAATAAAAGGCAAAGCAAATTACAGTATTATGATGGGTGAATCAAATGTGAGTAAGAAAAGAAATAAATTAAATGATCAGACAGCATATTACAGGAAAATAAATAATACGGTTGAAAGAATGACAGATTCCTATAGAGAAAACTGAAACATTATTACCAATAACATGAAAATCAAAAGTAAACCATTTTCATATCAAGGAACACCAATGATATGTATAATTAACAGATTTGATACTGCTGGAAGCAAGATAAAAAATAAATTTGAAATTAAAAAGAAATGAAGTTACACAAATTTATGGACTACCTGACAAAGACACATAACATTAAGAATAAAATATTAAGGACATTAAAAATAAAAAATAGTCTGTGAATGCTGTATAGATATTAAAAATCAATAAGAAACAATAAATCTCTGGGTGACAGAAATCATAGGCAATAAGGAAAGGAAAAGAAAGTTTAAATAAAAATATGAAGAAGGCAGAGAAAATAATTGAATAATATACAATTCTTGAGACTAAGAAAGCTGTGAAACTGTTTGACCTAATGTGAACTGAAAGAATAAGAAAACTGGGAATGATATACAGCTTGGAATTAAATTATAAAAATAACATAGAAAATAATTTTTTTTTGTAGGGGCGAAAAACGCAATGGCGTCATCATCGCCCGGATAAAACGAGTAATAGTATTAAAAGCAACCAAACTAAAATGTACAATAAAAAATGCAAATGAATATAATTACATAAACAAACACTAAAGAAGATAAATAATTATTTGTATGTCCTTAATCTAATAACTTGTATCATAACACAAGATGTTATATATATATATATATAT
>JAAAKQ030025815.1:0-17498 GCA_010016005.3 Zanna intricata
TCTGACTCGTAGAATGTTATTTTTTAATTTTCTGGTGACCCCTTCCTTAGTAGTCCCCACCCGGAGATCCGAACGGGATACTAATTTACTTCCGGAATTTTTTAAGAAGGAAGGCGGCTCCATGAACACAACATTCATAAAATATCTAATTCGGTGGTTAAACTGCGCCATGAAGGCATAAGAACAGAAATATGACATTTTAAATATTTCCTCTATTGTGTTTTAAACATTTAATACACAATAGACCCTGGACAAACCCAACCCCAAGCCCGTGCAACAACACTTACACACACGTTCGGGGCGGGGAACCTAGCGTGGTACCTAGGTACTTTACTTAACTCGGCTAACGCGGAAATGCTGCTGCTCAAGAGCTCCTTGTGGAGTACGGGATTGGCGGTCCCGAACTGTCCGAGATGGTTGCGGTTGTGCTTCTCGGCTTCGCTGCTTGCGGCGTGGGTGAGAGGCATGACGTAATCTGTTTGCCGATGCGTGGCGAAGTGCGGACGGGTTGTGCCCATCCCACTTCTCGGTTGTGGAGCCGGGTTGTGGGTGGGTTGCTGTGAACTTTCTCTGCCAAATTGTTGCGCCGCCCAATATGTGTCAGTCACTTCGGCCCTTTGCAGGGATTGTCCCATGGGTAAGATGATCGGAACCCTTACTGCTACGTGCGAGCCGTGGGATGTCGGTATCTTGGGTCAGGCAGTACCTGCCTCCCCCCCTCCGGCCAGGACTATAAAGTTTTAAAGAATTTGATACAGAATTATTACACTTATTAGTTAGTAGCTTGTGCTGTGTAATTGTAACAATAATGTTCTTATACTGCAATGTTACAAGAACGATTTTTCCTCGGCACTGAGCCTGCAGGAAACAGAAGTAATTTTTGATACGTCTCTGGTTTCAATTCCAATGTTGTCCTCTTGTTCCAATTTCAGTAATACTTTTCAGTGTCATGGCAGAGTTCTTCAAAATTGTAATCATTTCGGTGTGTTGTGAAGTACCCAGTATGCTTGGATAATAATTTCGGCCATAACAATACTAACATCAATTGATCAATGAAGAATGTGCATTTAGTTTGCTAATATGCCAAATCCACATTCAACACATTGCTGACCTCTGTATAGCTTATAATTATAAACTCCTTACATATAATTTCCTTGCAGGATGCGGTCTCATTACATTTTTACACGTAGCAAAAGCTTCAGGCTATGGCAAGTGTAAAGTGTGTTGATAAATGTTGTTACCTGGCTCAGTTGTTTTCAATATATTTGAGTTTTCTTTGCAACCAAAAAATCCAACTTTGATATATCGGCAATAATAATTAGAATCAATTTCAGCCAAAAACCTTCTTGCAGTTAAAGTATTTACTCCCCGAACCCCACAATTTTATAATTCTTATATGTTTGCAATCAACTGTTCCCTAGAAATGAGGAAAATTTGTCCTTTTTCGTATTGATCACTACTTGCCTTCCATTCTTCCACAGTTGGCTATCTCATGTACTCTTACCTTTCATCACTTCCCAAATAGCTGTACATTTTTCTTGAATAATAGAAAAAAAATCATTGAGCAATTAAAAAGGAATTCAAAGTGTAGTGAACAAATCAAATTCCCAGTCGCCAAGTACCTGAAAAAATGTGACCAATATTCAGTCATATTAATCAATATGTACTTGGTAATCGATATAATTGATTACATTTTATGACCTGAGTTAAGTGTACCCATTTAGTAAAAGAAATTGTAATATTGATGTCAATGTTCATGTTATACGTGTAGTATTCAGCTGATGGATGAACGTGAAAAGAATAAGAATGCGAGTGATGAAGAAGGTAAATGGAACTGTCAACATTTAAGAAATACCATAAACAGGAAGTGCAAATTAGCGAAAGAAGAGTAGGTTAAAGAAAAGTGTTCAGAAGTAGAAAGAGAAATAATTATTGGTAAAATAGACGAAGCATAGAGAAAAGTAAAGGAGAATTTTATGGTACATAAATTAAAAGCCAATAATGTGTTAAATAAAGATGGAATACCGATTTATAATACGAAAGAAAAGGTTGATAGGTGAGTGGAATTCATTCATTCTGAAGTAATACCTTACAGTAGTTCCGGAGGCTAAACAGAAAAAGAGAAGTACAAAATTAAATAAGAAAATATTGTGTGATCAAAATGAATATCATGGTTTTAAAGTTATGTTATAATTATTAAATTTTACTTCCACTGATAAATTATACATGAAATGAAAGAGCAACTCAGCAGTTAGAAGTGTTCAAGGGGAACACCACATGGCACACATCCAGCCAATAGGAGAGTTCATTCCATACTTTAATCAGCAAGTCTGGAGAAAGTGATTACAATTACTGGGAGATCAAAAGGAACTTCAAATGTAGTGCATGTTAAACAGTAATTACATATTCACACTTTGCAAATTGCAAAACACAATGCCTTCTGTTGGGCAAACTCAGTTCCTACAGAAAGATCCCTACATCTTTGCTGTTAGTGCTTTCAAGCAAAAGGTACAGGAAACAGTTTATGAGCTTGTGCACAGCTAAAACAGTTTGAGTTGCTCTTTCATTTCATGTACAATTAATCAATTTACGTGAAATTTTAAAAAAATTGTACATAGCTTTAAAATTCCAATATTAATTTTGAAACACCAGTGTTGTGTATAAAATTAGTCACTGGGTGGATTGTGGACACTTTAATTGCTGTTCTTTGGTAGCTCCTTCTAGATGCATGCATTATAGTCACACAAATGGGATTATCTTTACTGGTCATTGAGTTGATAATGACTACTGACCAACTTTTTCTGAATCTATCAATAATTTACAAGTTACTTCTATAACATTTAGACCTGGAGTAGTGGTTACTTGATAGAATAAAAAAATGAAATTCACCAATATTATATCTCATAGTCATCTTTATGATTACATTATCACTGTCAATTGACTACAATTAGCAGTGGCAAAGATGTATGTGTGTTAGGCGCAGCTGTCTGCATGAAGGATTTCTTTCCCGGCGTTTGAGAGTTAATTATTTTCCTCGCTTCAAGATAGCTAAGTTTTCTAGGAAGTTTAATCTCTTGTATTGCAATTTCTTTTTTGAAAGAACAAACAGGAAACTAGTCCTGTCAAGGTATCTCAGGTTCTCACCGTTCTACCCGGCCCTCCCGCAAGCAGAAGGTTCAGTCGTAAAAGAGACCCGATTGACCAGCAGTGGTTAGCAAACCGGCTTCCTGTTTAGCCAAAGTAGAGGCCAAAGTGCTGTGTTGCTACATCCAATGTGATTTTCCACACCGGCACAGTGGCGAGATTTCACTCAAGCGCCAGGATCTTCCTTTCTAGCGACACAAGTAATTGCGCACGGCAAACAAGCAGAGAGTTTATTCTTGAAATGAAAAACACCATGATCTATACTCCTATGACCATACTCGTCCAGAATGGACTTTTGACCATAGCTCCGTTAGATGGCTTGGAGTTTTTTACAAGTTTTAGACAAGTGCAACCCGTTATCCCCCCTGGACGTGGATCGTAGATGTTTCTGATCCGGACGTGGAGATGGAATTACTTCAGGGCAAAATAGGATTTGGATATGTAATTAGAAGAATTTTTTTTTTAAATATCCATCTGTAATAAATTTTTTCCATTATTTTTTGCATTTTTGGATTGCCCAAAATTCAGATATTTACATGTTATTTTGATCAAAATTATTGGGAAGGAAAATTAGTTTTAACTTATTTTGAAGGCAATCTATGTTGTAACACAGTTATAAAAAAAGTAATATTTTTTCTTTTGAATATTCTTATAGAAAACATTTTGTTGAGAAATATTTGTTTATTATTACTGAAAATTATAATTTATGTTGTAATATTTAGTAGATATAATAAATTATAATTTACATGATCTCATTTTGCTTTCTATCTTTCAACTACAAAAGAAAAAGATAAATGAATAAAAATACAATTACTTTTATTATCATTATTTTTTTAATATAATTTATTCCATGGGCCTTGATTTCTGTTCATTTTTATATCACTGTATTTGGATAAAACATATTGTACAATACACTGAATCAAAATTGAGTTTATAATGTTTAAAAGCTTTCTAATCGTTTACAGAGATTTTAATATTTTTATTTTTCCTTTTCAAAATGCTTATCTTTGTTCGCTATGATTTTTCAACCTCGTTTGAAGATGTTCCCTTACAATAATCAATGTATGAAAGTTTGAGATAAGTTTGTGCATTTTGTGGCTTTTACTTAATGCTTAATTTTCATTGTGTACTTTCTTACAAATAAAAATACATGCATTATTATTTTGTGCATAATTATTTACAAAAATACAAAAATGTTTTTGTATTTTTAAGCACAGTTAAATCAAGACAGAGTCTAATTGTATACAACATATCAGGAATTATGCACTGAAGTAAATAAAAACTTTATTTATTTATTTAAACCTTAGTTCTTTTCAAACAATTCAAGAGATTCAACAATTTGCTTAAACCTTCCTACCCCCTTCCAATTTCAACCTTTTTGATATTTTTTTTTTTTTTAAATGATAGCAATTTTTATGCCAACAACATCAAAAATAATTTGATAAACAGTAAAATAAATAATAAAATATAATTACAAGAAACATTGTTTATCATTTTTTCACCCAACTCTGTGATCTAATTCTTCATATAAAGGAAGAAACCAGTTTCAATACTAGGTTTAGTAAAGATGAAAACCCGTAAAGTGCTTGGTTTCTGTATTTACATGGGAGAAAACTGAAACACTTGATATTTGGCATTTTAAAAAGATTTATTCCAAGTTAAGAAACAAAAATATTATTTGAATCAAACCTAATTAGTTAAAGAAGTAAATAAAACTCATTGCTTAATAAAAAAAAGTGGAACATATTTTGCTAAAATTATTTATCATATTCAATTTTGGCTTAGTATAAAAAAATAAAGAAAAAAGTTTTTTAAATATTCTTTTTTTTTAAATTAAATATTTTAAGTAATGTATGCATTAATAAGAGGAATATGTCATCTTAATTTAATAGTAACAAAATATTAAATTATTTTCTTTGTAGAATTTATCTGTACAAATAAAAACTATAAATGTCTTTTTGGAAAGCATTTAGATTCATGAAAACAAGGGATTAAACAATCTTTCAAAAATTAATCTATTTTAATAGAAAGAAGGTTTTTAATTATTTTCTGACAAATATTATTTTCTAAACAATACTATACTACAATTTCATTTTACAAATAAAATCGTGGAGCACTCCTTACTGTATAATAATTATTCTTTCTTTTTTATGTAAGAATTGATTTTATGTACCCTAATTCAACCTTAATTCTGAACAACATTTCTAAAATCGCATTACATGAAAAGTGGCTAATCCAATGTATAGATTTTTTCTATTTGGTTGATTTAAAAACATTTCAACAAAATTAGATTTCTGAGAGTTTACTCTTCACAGAAGGAATCAAAGAAACATTAAGGATAGAAGTAAAAAAAGGTTAACTTTCATGATGAATGGCTAAATTTATGCTTATTTATTATATTTTTTCAAAATAACTAATCCTTACTTCAAATGTTGAAAATGTATGAAATTTAATCAAATAATATTTTTTATGCACTCATGTTCTTTTTCTTACATGAATTAGAAATATAATAGTCAAGAAATAGATGCAATATTTAGCAAAATAAGGAAATGGATATAAATAGGTCCGCTCTTAAGCAGGTGTGTTTTATATAAGTAATGCTAATTTTAAACATTCAGAAAATTTTGAAATTGGCTTGTACTTTGGCAATACGAACCAATTTTTAGATTTGTTTATTTGGACACCCAATAACATTTTCTTATTCATAAAATGAAATAGTAGATTAATATAGTTTGTAGCCTTGCTACCAATATCAATTGATGATATTGTAACATAAGTTTTATTTTATTTATAGGGCATAAAGTTGGAAGAAAAGGACTATGATTTAAATATTTCTAATTATAAATATCATTTACTGTGATATTTATGTTTATACTTTTGTTTCATTTTCAATTTCTTGTTTAATTTCATTTTCCAGAACACCTTCATTTCTTATTTCCTTTTCGTTTACATATTGTGAATCTGGTTTACATTCTGCTACCATTACTGACGTAAAGTGTTCAAAGTAATCAGACTGCCCAAAACTGAAACAAGAAAAAAGATAAAATCTATCTATACATTTTTATTATCAGATAAAACACTTTTGTATAATATGAAAGAGTTTACTTTTAATAAATAAATTGTAATTTGTATATTGACAATTTTCATTTAAATAAAATAGAAGTAAAAACAACAGCAATCCAAGTGACAAGTGATCACCAGAGAGTATTGAACAATATCTGATGAAATGAATTTTTTATTTGTGCAGTAAAAAATATAACCTTTTCCTCTGTATAAAGGTATTAACTTCCATAGTTG
This sequence comes from Zanna intricata, assembly GCA_010016005.3. NCBI lineage: Eukaryota > Metazoa > Arthropoda > Insecta > Hemiptera > Fulgoridae > Zanna > Zanna intricata. The sequence continues at coordinate 6,442 of JAAAKQ030025815.1, forward strand.
GATTTCCATATTAGGTTAGAAATTCAGTTTAATAGGTTAATCAAATCATGTGATATTAAGGGTTGGGGAAAATTTTTCTCTATATTTTAATGTAAAAGCAAAACAACATTTTTTTATACTTCAAATCAAGATTATTAAACCAAATTTGTGCCATTTGGTTGACCAGCATCAAATGCAATTAATCCTGGCTTTGCCACCATTTGTGGAGCTTCATCTTGCTTCAATCACAATCCTCTCTGAACATTATTGTCATATGTGATTCATGTTTGATCACCCGTATTGGGCTGTTTCAAAAATGGTTTGATTTCGTTTCGCTTTGGAAACAATTCATAAAGATGGAAATTCAATCCATTAAACTTTTCATTGTAAAATCATGTGCCATCCAAACATCAAGTATTTTTTGTACCCAGCTTCTTTCAAATAGCTTAAAACTGTTTTGTGGTTGATTTTTACTTTGTTAGTAATATCACGACTGCTAATGTACTGGTTTTACTTTTTCGCATGATTTTATTGATTTTTTTTCAATCAATAGCCGACCAGAGTGAGGCGCATCACTGGCATAAAAGTTTCCAGAATGAAAATACCTGTTCCATTCCAGTGTTGTTTGTGCCACAAATAGTGACAGTACATCATGTCGGTAAACAACACAAATTTTTTTGGCCTGAGTAGTCTCATTCTTGTCTTATAATATAATCTTAATCTTTTTAAAAATATTCAGTGATAAGGTCATCATTCCAAAGCACACAAGTGTTAACAGTTTTTATAAATTTCAAAACATCTACCAACAGGAACAAACTCTTTTTCTGCCCCAATATTATTATCGTTTTAATAAATTAAAATAAAAACATTCTAATCATATACATAAATTAAATTTCCTACAAATTATCTTTTATTGTATGATTTTAGAGTTTTTGATTCAACAATAAATAGCACAGCATGTAATGTATCGAATATAATTTTTTTTTTTTTCATGTAGTACATAAAGATTTACAATTTTGAATTTCAGAATGGAATTATGAATTATACAGACAATGAAGAATTATCAAATGGAAAAACAAAGATCAAGTTACAATCAAAACTGCTGTGCATGCAAAAATAAGTTGAACAACAAAAGAAACAATACTTGGCATCTGATTTTAATGATAAAACAATGGAGAAAGTGAATTAATGTTTCTAATATACAATCATTATTTGTTACATTTTGCTTGGATTTAAAATTTTCATAAAAAATATTGGTACACCCTTCGATTGTTTTAAAAAATGGTAAAATACATATAATTTTATTACCAAAGGAGTGTTTAAAACCAATTTAACAACTATAAAATCTTAAGTTCCTGAGACACACTTTTTTCAATAAAATATTTTCTCCCTCCTTTTCACCCCCTTATTGACAAAGTTTTTCAAAATCTATCCTTAGTGAGCACCTAGTTTATAAAAAAATGTAGCCTACTCTCCAAAATTCACCTAATTTAAGCACTTTGAGCTGTGGAATATGAGAAAATCAGTCAGAGCACGTAATAGATATGTCAGTTTATTTTTAAACAATTTTATAATTATAAAAAGTACTATAATAATGCCACGTATTGAACAGCTGTTTTGTTATTATCTTGTTTCAGCTGATCAACCAAGGACCATCTCAAATAAAAAAAAAAAAAAAAAACAGATTAAAATCACTTAGTTCTAAGTTTGGGCTGCAAAGGAGATGATTCATTTGTTACCAGCCAAAGGAATTAATTGCTCTTGGACTCAAATTGCAGTGTGTGGCTGTATCTAATGGCTGCTTCATATATTTTAACCAGTCTGCTTTATTTTAATCAGTTCTCAAAATTGCTGATAGTCAGAATAATGAAACTGTGTGTTCTTAAAAATCTGTTCAATTGTGAGCTGCACAAAATACTCATTAATAGTAGCTACCTGCTTTGTGCTTCAACTGACACAATTTCTTGCCCTTAATTAAACAATTTAATCCGTAATTTCTATAACACTGATCATAGCGCACTGCATTTTTCACAAAAAATTTCATTTATCTGCTGATGATTTCACATTTATTTCATCCGAAAGAATGATAACAGACCTTATTTCACAGGCGATGAGTCAGGCCTTCAAATATCTCAAATACTAAAAATTTACATAATGTATCATAAATAAATAATTCTTCTTCTGTAACAGTGTACATAGCAAACTATTGTAAGGAGTTCAAAATATTACATGCACAGACAACTGAAGAGTTTCAGCAGTTATATTTGGAAATTGTGCTTTCTTTCTGAATGTCTTGTAGTTTGTAGTGAGCAAACATGAATATTAACCCAAGTGCTTGTAAGTAGAAATGGAATAATGTTAAATAAATAAAAATCAACTTTTACTGAATTAAGAATAAATATAAAAGCTACCAATTTTTGAGGAATTGCTGTGGACAAAAAAGAAATTATTATGAAATAAGTATATAATAACATGCAGTAAACTTCATAAAGTGTAGCGTGTTTTAAAAAAAAATTGCTATGCAGATAGTAGTAATTTTTTTATACTGATTTTTTTTTAAATCCCTAGGATTTAAAAATATTAGTTATAAATGTTTACATTAATAAAAATTTCAAAGATCTATTATAATTAAAAAATATTAACATCTAACTATTACCCTGAATGAAAAGTTCACACATATATGTGCTTGCATTTGTAAGTGTGCACGCGCACGCACACACACACACACACACACACACACACATGCACGCACGCATATAACTATTATACAGTATTATAAAAAAATATAATGCACAAATAAATATGCTAAGATGTACTCACTGGGATTTATGCTTAATAAATATTTCTAATAAAACATCTATAAAGCAATTATGTGATGGATGATTTGGTATATCAAGCCATTGTATGAATAAATCAAAAAACTGAACAAACAAAGGATCGCTAAGTATTTTCTCATAATATTCAGATTCTAAAATATATTGAGCACAGTCCAAATATGTGTCTTCAAGTTTTTTCCAGAAACTTGCAGTCATTGTCCTCGCCTTATCTAACTCTTCACCAATTTGAAATGATTCTAAAATATGTTCAAATAATTCATTTGTTACAAGACATTTGACACTAAGTAAAAATGCAAAATCTTCCACATTTATAGTAATATTATCTTCTTTCACATCTGCTATGATATTTTTTATTTCTTGACAACACTAAATTAAAATAAAATATTACATATAAATAAATTATTGATAAACAAAAAGTAAATACAATTTATATTTTTTCTTAACAATATTACTATATTGTAGTTACTACTACATTATAGTTATATTGTAGTTATATTGTATACATTATATTGTAGTTACTATTACATTTCATAATAAGTAATTTCCATTATTACTAACTTATACTTCATATAAGTAATATTCCATTCACTCAAATCTCATTTGGTACAAGGTCTTGAAAGATACATATTTATTGCTAAATAAATACAGACCCTTGCTTAGAGTAAAATCTACAACCATCTACTGACTGCTTTAGTGATTCTACAGAGAATTTAAAAGCATGAAAGGAATTTGTGTTTTTAATGCTGAGACATGAACTGTAGATTTTTTCATGAATACAGATCTTATAAAGCCAATAAAGATAAAACAATAAAAAAGTTGTTATTTAATATATTTTCAAACTTTTATTTTATGATCATTAATTTTAATGTATAAATGAATTCAGTTATATTGACAGAATGTTGTCTGTGTTTACTCATATTTTACTGACCTGGTTAAAAAAGAGTGAAGTGATTTTATTAACATATTATGATTATTTTTACCTTAATGGTGACCATTTATTAATAAATATCTTTCATTCATAAAATTAAAAAAAACTTCTGGTCATTTACAAATATAGAGTACTTTTTAAACAAAAAATAACTAAAAGAATACAAATTTAAAGAAGATAAAGTCTTTAAAAGACTTTTTACCAATGATTAATGAATAGTAAACAACAGAAGATCTCAAAGATTAAATTCACATTTAATTAGTCAAATATAGTAGAAAAATTGAAATTTTATTTTTTTAAAAGTATTTTAGTGAAATTAGTCAGTACATAATTTTGAATTTTGAATTAAAAGATCAAAAAGTTAACTTTTTTATAAATCCTATATTATAACTGAAATAACCATTTATGAATTAGATTCTGTGTAACAGAATTCAGAATTTTAACTAAATGAAACATGAAGTACCTGCTGCTTTTTTACCATCAGGAAGCTCAAAATAGGACCTGTACTAATAAAAATACAATTACAACTGAGAAAGACAAAATGGTAAAAATTTTACATTGGTACACAAAAACAACCGTAGTAGGATTCTACAGAGAACATACTATCTACTTAATATTTATAGCAAAAGAACACTTATCACTGAGTTTTAATGAAAATTATACAACTATTTCCACATAGCATGGTCTTATTAAATGTAATAATAATGTGTACTGTATTGTATCAAGTCAACTACTCCAAATTTAAATTTAGTATTTATTGTGAATTACTCCATAATATTTGTTATCATAAAATAAAATAATAAGTAAGAAGGTGTAAAAATCATTAAAAAAATAAAGATTGCCAAATAATGTGCTTCAGGCAGAAGTCTAAGAAATATTTTTAAGAGAAAATATTTGAAGATCTCTTTTATAAATTCTTTCTTCATGCTTGATGTAAGTATATCTGTTGACACATCTGCTGCAGAATTTAAAATATTTTAATTGAATAACAGATTGAAATTAAGAAATAACAAAGAAACAAACAGCAGATATTACAATCTGTATATACAACAGAAGCTGGCATAGGAGTATGATTCCAAAAGGACCATCTACTTAATGACTAATTGATTTACATTACTATGCAAAAGCAATCAGCAAAAAATTAATTTTAAGTAGTCTAGGCAAACCTCTAGGAACCAGATAAACAAAATACTAGGAAATGGTGATTAAAATTTAAGTCTATAATTTTTATGCTGTGATTGTTTCTTTGAATTTCTTCTCTTCAATTTGCACAAATAATAATTGATGCTATATAATTATTTCAGTTAAATTTTAGTAATTTGAAGTTTCAATTTTATAATTTCATTTATACAAATGAAAAAGCTTTTGACAAGTTATTGATATTTGAAGAGTAATTTAAAAACTTCAATGCTGTTTTTTTTATTTGTTTACTGAATAATCAAAATGAACTCTTCACTTTGAAATGCTTTTAAAAAAATGAAAGAAATAGGCGTAGGATAGGAGTTTTGTGCATTGTACCATTAAAACTGGAAGAGGATAAAGCTTCTTTTAAATATTCTTTGATAAGTATAAGGTTACATTCAGGAGCAATGGCCAGGTCAATCTGCATAATTAAAGATTTACCTATTTCCCCTTACAGAAATACCTTACTACCCTAGACTCAGCTAACAACAAAGACAAGCAATCACAGAAGTGGCCTGATGGTGTAAGTAGTTAAAGAAGACCCTAAATATTACAACTAAGTACTGGATGGAAAAAACAACAAGAAATGGGTAAAATACCATAAAATGCTATAAAGTCAAAACCTAGTGAAAAACAAACATAAAGAAATAAACAAAACAATATACTCTACGCCAATCACCACATTTAACATGAATCAGAATAAAAAACATAAAATCAAAATCCTTAATACAGATTAGAGTAAAATGTAATACCCGTAAATCACAAACACAAGAAATGACTGTATGATTATGAATACCAAATGATTTTTAAATGTTGAGTTTGTATATATCTATTAGAAACTGTTAATGGTAGCAGTACATTTATGGACTGGTGAAAAATTACTGTCAGGATTAATTAGGAAAGGAACAAAGAATCTTTTGCTACAATCAAGCACTACACTAAAAAAAGAGGAATGAAAGAATCCCCATGCAAAAAAGAATAAAAAAATATAAATAAATATTTAATCATCCATCAAGTCTAAAAAAATTAATTTTTTCTGCAGTCCTACTAGTTATTGTCTCCTCAAAATCATGCTAAGATTTTGATCCAAGTCAGGACAAAAACTACGTACATATTCTCGATCCCTTTGTCAGTTAATAGCTTTTGTCCAGATTTCAAGCTATGTAGATGTAATTTAAATTACTTATGATTACTAAAGCACATAAAACTGTACAACATTTACAAAAATTAGTTTTTCATCAAGTTACCTGTACTATCTTAGTATTACAATTAGAAAGTGTTAATTTAACAATGAAAAGTTAGAGTTCTTAAAATAAGAAATTAGAAGTCTCTTAAAAAACACAGAGAACAAATTTTATTCAGTAAAACTTTTAACTTTCATTATTTCATTTTGCAGAGGTATATGATCTTTATGACAAGAAATTATGTTTTAAATCTTAATATCACTGGTATATATTGCTGCTTTAGAACTAATTCTTTCATAGAGTCAACATGCAAAATAAACAAGAGTGGTCAAAATTTAGGTCATGAGGCATCCCTGAATGGACGTTGAACTTTTCAGAGATAGCCTCCACTAAATAATTTGTTATACAGATAAGAGGCAGTCCATAACAAATGTTGTTAGTGCCAAATGACCTCAGTTTTACAGTAAATAAATTATAAGGTATAAATTATATAATTTGTCAAAGACCTTCTGAAAATCATCAAATAAATCATTTTCACCTTACCTTTGAACAACTGGATCATTATTTGACAAAAATGCACATAAATCAGTATATGTATATCTTTCCTCTTCTAAACTCAAATTAATAAAGGTTACTGTCAGTTTGATCTTTTAAATAATTTTCTCAAATACTTTGAGTAGTATGCCTATAGCAATAATTTATCTGTTACTAATCTTCTTTGGCACAGTGGTAGCAAACACTTTCTACTATTTTTGGGGTACACACTGAGTGAAGACAATAGACTGTCAAAGGAATGAATACTAAACACATTGTCTGGGATTCTTGAATAATGAACTATTGGTTTACATTTTGTTGAAGAAATCTGTCTGGTGAAACAAAAAGTGACTTTCAAAGAAACATTCTCCAAACTCAAACTATAGAAAACTAATTAATTGAAAGAAAATTATACAGATTAATGGCAATGGTCGTCCCCTGTGTCCTTCAATCTCATTTCCTTACACATAGACTAAAGGGTAAGAACTAATTTTGAGGATGGCAGCTAAAATCATTTAATTGCGTTTAGTTATTTATTACATATGATTAAAATACTACATGTTATGCTAAACATGAAAGAACAAATAAGAGAATCAGAAGAGCCTGTGTACATATTATACCATGGCAGATAAGCATACAATGAACAGTATAAGGATACAATAACAGTATGGAGAATGACTTTTAAACCATAACTTCACAGATGCTTCACAACATGCCAAAGAGGATGTGCACAACCCTATGCATTCAGCACAATATTATACACACAAATCTACTAGATGAATAAGTAAAATGTATATACTTGTAAATGTTCAAAATATGAACTAAGGAGACAATGTGTATTTGTCTGGGTGCAAGGACTTCTTAGACATATTATGTAAAGAAATGATACTTGAAGTTCCCAATAACTTGTACCAGGATTTCTTCTAACTTAATAAGAAATTAACTAAATAAAATTTAAAAAGTATTCAGCCTATATATTTATATGAATATCATATAGATATGAATATATGATGATATCATATGAATATGAATATATATGCATATAAATATCAAGCCGTATCTATACTAATTGAGATACTAGTGGGCCCCTAGATTTCTAATAGAATCTTAAATTTCCTTTTGATATGATATATAAATACTTACCAGTTTAACATTAGTATCTATTTTTTCTTGTCGATAAATGTCTACCCACATATCTTCAGAAATTGTAGAATCTTTCACTTGTTTTTTAATTTCTGTTAAACAAAATTCTTTTTGTTCTGGAAATGATTGTTCGCAACATTTTTCTGCTTGAGTTTCCATATAATATATATACAAAGGACTTGGTGGTTCAACAGTAACTACTTCATTATCAGCAAGAATGCTTGCAACAATTAAAACGAAAACAAATAACACTGCATTCATTGTGAACTCTGTAAAAAGTATATTTAAAAACATAAGTTTTGTATCATAATATTACATAATAATCTTCTCATAAAACAATTTAAAAAAATATATTAAAAAAATGATAAAAATACAAAAGGAAAACCGAGTCACAGTTTCTTTAATAAATTTATTATTTGTTTAATTTTAGAATGCATCCATTGAATGTTTATTACCATTCATTTTATCTGAATGTAGCAAAAAAAAAAATTGTTTATCGTAATGTTATAAAATAATTAATAATTGTAATCAGCTCATTTCAAAACACATTGAATTGGGATTCTAAAATTTCAGGAGCTGGTGTCATTTTTAGTTTTGATATTTCACCTTCAGTTGTATTAGCCATCTTGAAGTGGCTGGGAAATTCTTTTAATATGTGGTCAAACAGAATATATTTCATTGGTATTACATTTATTTCTTCAGTATACTACATTTTTTTTTTTTTTTTTTAATATATTTACAGTTGTACTGAAATTACAGTCTGAGTATGCTATGAGTAAAATTTACTTGTGATTATATTTGCATGTGCATCTTGTTGTATAAAGTGATTCGCAATCACTTCAGCAATCGATTTGCACTTCAATCAGCAATCTAGGCCCTTCAGGGCTGAGGCTGCCTTCAGTTACAAAAATCTTATGGGTTTCCTGGTAATAAGCATAAAATATTTGACAAGGTTGATTATTCTGAAATTTACGTATACATGAGTAATCTTTTAAATATAACTCAACTTAATCTACCCAAGTACAGAAATAAGACAAGTCTTGCCTTATTTTTTTATATAATTTTTTTTACGAAGCACTTTTTTGGGGTCCCACATAATCAGTCATATATAATATTTATATAAAATTACATATCAAACATAAAATTAAAATATTAAAAATTTTAAAGATTACAATTACATATACAAAAATAAATGAAGTCAATCAAATAAAGTAAAATAAAAAATATATAATGACATATTTATGTCTAGCCAAATGCTGTAGTACTGTACTATTTAAATGAATGTTTCATGTAATATATATTTTTATTTAAATTAGAGTTTTTTATATTTATACTAGCACATTTAGGAATTATTTTTAATCTAAGACGTGTTTTATTAAAATTTATTAAATGTATTACATTACAAAGTTTAATAAGTAATTTGTAAAATTTTTTAAATAATTTTGCTAGGTCAGCATTCATAATTATTTTTCAAAATCAAACATTTTTCAAAATTTAAAAAATAATATAACTCAATTTAATCCACCCAAGTACAGAAATAAGACAACTCTTACCTTATTTTTATCGCAAAAGTGTTTCTTGAAAAAATAAAAAAATAAGGTAAGAGTTGCCTTATTTCTGTACTTAGATGGATTAAGTTGAGTATATTAAATTATTAGCGCAGAGGTGATATGGATCTTGAAAGGATTAGTTAATCTTTTATATGTATTCATTACAACATTTTCATGTGTTAGTGTTTAAAAAAAACTTTTGCAAAGAAAGCCATTTGTATTGCACCAGATACAGTTATTTTTTGCTCTGCAGAAATATGGCCAGATTTTTAAAAAATGTAACATTTATAAAATTCACTAATTGTACTAGGTTACTGGAAAGGTCATTTGAAGTGATTATGCTGTTTAATCATCACCCACAAAGCTAACAGCCTCTTCAATGTAATATTTATGTTCTCTTAAAGTATATTACAATAGAATTATTAAAGTAGAGAATGAATTGTTTAAATATTATTTATTTTTAGAAGTCTATAATTGTTATGTCTTTTTAATATATATTAATAATAAGTAATTGACATACCTTTGTAAAAACTCATAATTTTCAATAAATAAATAGCATTAGAACAGAAAGTGTCTTCTTTGTTTTAGAAATTTACTTTATATAATGTTAGTAGAGGTGATTTAAACCAATAAGAATCAAACATGTAATCAGAATGATATCGAAGTCAAAGTATAAAGAAAAAAATATTTTCTTTAACCGATGATAAAAAGTAATTAATTCTAGAAACAACATGTGACAACATGTGTTTAATATTTAATAATAGTAATAATCAATTCTGAATAAGTTAATCAATTCTTAATTACATGAATAGTATATACATATAATTTACTTCATTAGTTAGTTATTGAAGTAACTTCATTACATATAAATAGATTGATCTCTATTTATTTCTGTCATAAGCATTTATGTTATTGAGCCAAACTCCACAAGTGCAATTCTGTGTTCCCCTACTTCAGTTGAGTTTTAGCAGTAGCCAAACCTAGAGCACCCTTATTTATCTATTATTCTGTTGGAATTAATTTTACAAATCAGGGCCATGTTTAATGATTACTTAGAAACGTGCAGTTCCTCCAATTATATAAGCTAGTTTTTTGCTAAAAACTGCTATTTTGCAAATGTATATAAATTGTAACAAAGATATCAAGTTTAGATTTAACTGAAAGGAAGGAAAATTTAATTGTTGGATTTGGAAAAGCCAAATTAGAGTATGTAAAATAACAATTACAAATTAAGAAATTAATAGTGCTTGAAGGAGTAAGTTATAGGTGGCAATATGCAAGACTTCATAGGAGGTTGCTTAATAGTGCAGCCTATAATTTCACTTCTGAGATAGTTTTCAGACCATTTACTGTAGAACATAAATCCCACAAGGATTTTAATAAAATATTATTTTTAAATCAAGAGAGAGCATTGTTGTTAAATCTATAAATTCATTTTATCTGTGACTGTTGGGTTTGTTGGTTAATCAATTGTTAATTACATGAATAGTAGTTTCATATGATTTACTTTATTAGTTGGTTATCGAAATAACTTCATTATATATAAACAGATTGATCTATTTATTTTTGTCATTAGCATTTATGAAAAAATAAATAAAAACTTCATTCTTCATTGAAGCCTTTTTTTTTTCTTTTTTTTTTTGGTTTAACCTCTGGAACCACAATTAAGTATATCTTCAGAGGGATGAGATGAATGAAATGTAGCGTGTGTGAAAAATGC
>JAAAKQ030025859.1:0-13394 GCA_010016005.3 Zanna intricata
CCTTAGAACTCTCGACTTCGAAATCAGCTGATTTGCGATGTCGCGTTAACCACTAGACCAACCCGGTGGGTTAAAGAGAGTATAATTAACTATAAAGGTTGAAAATAAAAGGAAAAGGTGAGGTTTAAGAAACTAATTATAAAACTGAAAACAAATATATGAGATATTGACTAATAAGAGGATGATTTGAGCTTAAATTTAAACAAGCCATTGGTTTAGTCATTGAAGTTAGTCTTGAATTCAATATTAATTAGAAATTATCAGGTAGCTGAGGCAGAAGGATTAGCAGTAGATAGAAAACCTTAAATAACAATAATATCGTAGAACTTATGGATAAATGCTAAAAGTATAGATATGCAAAAGATAATTAAAGCAGAAAATTGTATCATATAAGAAAAGAAAATTTTTAAGGAGCTAAGGAAAATTACTTGGAGATGGATGTAGAAAAGGTATAAAAAGAAAAGTGGTAAACACGGGTAATGTATTGAGAAATATGGCAAAATTTTGAGAAATTAAATAAGTGTTCAACATCATAGATTCTAGAGGAAGACTTCTTTTGGGGGAGGGGGAAAGCTAACATGTTCCAAGTATATATAGAAAGATAGTGGTAAAAATGAACTGAAAAAGAAATTAATATTGATTTTAATATTTGATTTTAAAGAAATTAATATTGATTTTTAGAAATTACATATCGTGTGAATATGATATAGCTCTGAAAAATTTAAACAAGAATAATCCATTAGGAATTAATGTCATGCCATTTAATCAACAGTTTTTTTTATGAATAAATCAGGTGTTTGACCAGAGCAGGACTGAAAAGGCTTTGTAATTTGTATACAAAATTTGTGAAACTGAAGAATTATTCTCAGATTTCAATAAAAACATTATTTTTGCCAAGTCAAAGAAAGCAGGAGTAGGTAAATATCAGAAAAATTGTGTTATAAATTTAACATCTCTTTCATACAAATTAATAACTAGAATAATTTACAGAAAAGTAGGATAAGAAACAGAAAGTGTGATTGATGGTAGGATGAATATAGTTTTAGAAAAATCATGAATTTGACAAACATTTACTTCTAAGATTAATTTTAGAAGGTAGATTGGAGAATAAGCAAAGAATAGAACCTTTGAGGGATATTTATAAAACTTTATTAAAAATTATTTATTGATAGAATATTAAGTGAATAAATTTTAAAACAAGTAGTTAAGATAGATTCTTGTAAAAAAAAAGTTCTATGTTATGTTGACTTTATTCAAAAGTCAGGATTAGATGTTAGGTTTAAGAAGGCTTGCATCATTGTGGAGACTTTTTTAATTCCATTCTAAACACCAACATTTATTTTGAGAGTTACTAAAATAAAAATTTATTTTTGAGTTACTAAAAAAAAAAAAAATTATAACAAAAACATATCAGGTAAAGTGGCTGAAATTTATTATAAATTTGTTTCATATATTGTTTTATTTAGTTTATTCTCGGTATAAGTTGTAGTATTTCATCAGTAATTGCTGTATGGTGTAACATAGTAGCTTTATATTTATAATGTAAATTGGCTTAGATGGTTTTTCATGATTAACTCTAATTTATAAAATAATTTTAGGTATTCTGAAAAATCAGTCGATATGGTATTAAAAGCAGCAACTACATTAGATCCTAGGTTTAAGCAACTACCATATTCAGTTGAAGAAGCAAAAGCAATGCTAAATGGCCCTGTTAAAGTTCTCTTGACACAAATGATTGAGGAACATGGAAATATTGCAGCAGAAAATGAAGGACAAACGCCTTCAAAAAAAGGAAGGTTATCAGGTTAATATCTATTAGTAAATTTATTTACTTTTTAAGATTAAGTAATATGACAAAGCGTCATACACTCTTTGTGAAACAACTTGACATTAGATGACTTCCCATGATCAATATACTGAAAATAATTTTCATGTATTCATGAAAATGATTAGTTTATTCAATAAATTATTACATTTATTATATTTAATATTTTTTGTAAATTTTATTTTTGTATATATTTAATAATATTTTTGAAATGGGATGTATCACAGCACTTCAATGATGTTGATGGAACTTGAAAATGCTCTGAAAGGTGGTTAGGTACTTGAGCAGCTGACTTTAATGTAGAAGGTATTTGTAAATTAGTGAAAGCTATGACAAATGTTTTAATGTAAATGGTGACTATTGAAAAATAGTTAAAGCTGTAGTTTAAAGTTAGACAGAGGATTACACTCCTGGCATTATTCTTTAATTAAGAATAATCATAAGTTGTACAAAATCAATCCCTGGTTAAAGAATATACAATTAAGTAATTTTTTGTATATAAGCAAACTAAACTCGCTTTGTATTTTTAATAACTAATACACCCTCATGCGTAGTAATATTTCTTATTATTACCAATGTATATGGGTTGACTAGTTCTTAGGTTGGGGGTGGTATAGATATAATAAAATAGACATTTTCTATGATAAGATAAAAGTATTAAATGTTACTTTATCCACAGATTACAATACCCACTTTAATAGTACATGTCACATAATCAAGGCCATTCCTCCTATTTTATCATCTATTTTTATCTTTGGTAAAAACTACAAGTATTATTTTTCCAAAACTGTTCTTTTCTTACTATCTCTTCTTTTTTTACTATGTTACATGTTGTGATGAATTCGTTATTCTTATTCATATTTTGGTTCCATTTCTATCAAGCTAACAAATACAAGGCAAGCATTTCTTTCAAGGCTTTTGGTATCCTTGGATTAAGTTATCACATTAAGTGTTCCATCATTTGTGTTTCTTTTAAGTTTTAGGATAGTTTACCTGAGCAGCATTGTCTTTTAGATTTCATTCTGATTATTTGACATTTTTCCAGAGATTAATTTTTATAATTTTCTGAATTATATTTTAGTTTTCTTAAATCATATCTTTTTATTGTATTGCTTTTATTATTTTTTTTTTTTTACTGTTGGGAATGATTTTAAATTTTATAGGTAATGCTCAGAACCCAATATTTGCACTTATCCAACCCTAAAATTCATAATTTTTTTTTTATGAAAACTCCTTTTTAAATGGAGTTGATTTCAGAACTACACTGTGAGGTTTGCACATTTCTATTAATCTCATTCCATTCTTATTTGTCTTTAAATGTGCAGGATAACAACAAGCTACTTCCCTATGTGTTTTTTCTTTCTCTGAGTATTAAAATTTCCCACAAATTTAATCTAACCTGTTCCAAAATTTCTCTATTTTTGTTTTGTACATTATCCTGTTTTGTTGGTGCATGAATATTAACAATTGTGTTACTTTGAGATTTTTATAGTCAAAATTTCTAATTCTGTGTATCAATTTAAAATTTATTACCAAATCCAGAATATCTTTTCAGATTGCAAAACCAGAGCCAAGATAAGGAATATTCTTCATAACTTTTTTCCCTGGAATACTGTAGTAAGTTCTGTAATTTTGCAAATCAAAAACATTTTTATCCATAAATCTAGTTTCTTGAAAAGCTCCAATTATTATTTTATGTTAGTTCAACAAATTAATTGTATGTTTTAATTTTTCTGTTTTTAATAGAATTAATATTGACTGATGCTATAAAGTTTATATTTCTTTAATCACTCTAATGAAGACCCCCCAAAATATGAATGTCTTCTTGCAATACAATTGTTTGCATTGTTGGATCATCCACTTCAGGTAAATTGTTTTTCCATTATTGGTAATTTTCAAAGTTAAATTAGATATAACAAAGATGTGAACTTTGAGGTTTTTGTTTCATCTGCATTTAACATAGTGAACAGAAGCTGACCAGGAAATTACTTATCCAAGACAGACATTTCTGGATTTTATTTTTACTCAAGTTTGATCTGTGGGTGATTATTCACTATATTCTCACCTATCGTATATATTTATTGGGCTTTTCCTATCAGCCATATGGCTCCAGGTTGAAGCTAGAATAAAGCTCTGTGTTTTATAAAAGTGGCTATCCAACCACTTTAGCAAAACCTTGTACATCTGTTTTATTATTAGATTTTTATTTTAAAATTATGCTGCCCCATTACATAATACAAGTCCAACTACAGCTCAGCTGTCAATTTTGTCTAGTCTCAGCTCAATCATTATTGCTTTGTAATAAGCTTGTTTACATTATTTATTAATATTTATTTTAAGTTAATCAATAATTTATTGAAATTATGCTTAATTTAATGATTGACTTTATATATTTTTTTCCAGGGATGGAGTTTTTACTCGGAGATTTATGTGCATCTTCAAGTGCACTTTCAATAAGTGAAAGAGCTGAATTAGAGATCGCTCAGTATCAGTCGGAGCCTACTGCAAACTTAGATCATTGTCCATTAACATGGTGGCAAAAGGCTGCTGCTAAATTTCCAAATTTAGCTAGACTTGCATCAAGTTACAACTGTATACCAGCGTCTGCAACCCCTCCTAGCCGAATACCAGTTGAATCACAAATAATGTTTGATATGAAACGAGCTAAACTTGGACCTGAGATTGTAGATAAGCTGCTCTTCTTAAATTCGAACCACAATATGTGAATCTGTAAGTTATGTTTTCATATATACATATTTATATTTTACAATTATTGTAATGTCCATACTTTATTAAGTGCTGTATATGATCATTTGAATGAATTCACATTTACAAAACTGAAATGATGTACACAGATATTCTCAGGGAAATTATCTATAAGATAACCTTACTTTTGTGATTTTATCATTCTAAGATTTTTTAAAATAATTCAGATTGAATAAATAAAAATTAAAGCTTGAAATAATAAATATTTCATTCTGTTCAATAATTAATGTTTGAATTAATTTGCAATTCAATACATAAAGATTAGTAAATTTAAAAAAAGTAATTAGTTCTTAGTTCTCCTAACCTTTTTAGGTATTACTGTAAAAATTGTGGTAATGAAACTATACTCTGTACGGAGCATATGTTCTGCAGGGTTATAACCAAAATATTATTTTTGGTAACACATTTAGTTTAACCTTTTTTATTCTCTGTACACTATCAGAATATATAGGAGATAAAAGCGGTTAAGACAGCATCACATTCTTTACATTATGATTCCTTACCTGATAGTTTTACAACACTAAGGTCTTCAGAGGATAGTATTCTAGGAATTTAAGCTATTTAGTAAGAATGAAATGACAGTGGCTAGAACAACATTAAACTGATTTCATTAATCCACAAAAATATTTATTATGATGCATTACACTATCTAATATGTTATTTAAAAAAAAAAATCAGCATGATGTTGCTAATGTCATTGACATTATACAAGGTGTGATCAAAAAATACGGTGAATGAATTTTTATTACAGCAGTTAATTACACTACATCTATTTCAACTAGGATGTCTCATACCCTCATGTGTTGAGACAGGCAATGACAAGTTTGAACACGTTCCAGCTTGTCAGTCTGCTTCTATAGCCGCAACAGTGAGGTCATTTTTGCAGTGTCTGTCGTGAAACATGGATCTTGAACAACACATTAACATTAAGTTTTATTTCAATTTGAAAAAAGTGCCGAAGAAGCTTACGATATGTTAAAATCAGTGTACGATGATAATGTACACAAGTCATATTATGATAATGTCATACAAGTGGTATGAGCGATTTAAAAGTGGTAATGAGTCGATTAAGAACAAGGAGTAGTTGGGACATCCTTCAACCTCAAAAACATAGCGTTTTTTTTTTTCAGTTGTGAGTACACAGTGCCATCAGAGTTCGTTCCAAGGGGAACAACTGTAAACTTCAAATTTTACAAGGGGGTACTGGAACGTTTGTGAAACGATGTGCGAAGAAAGAGACCTATAAAAAATGGGCCAACAACTTTCTTTTTCATCATGACAAGGCACTGTGCCACAAGTCACTTTTGATTCGTGAGTTTTTGGCCGCTAAAAGTCTTCCTGTCTGTCCATATCTGCCTTACTCACCAGATTTAGCACCATTCGACTTCTGGTTCTTCCCAAAAATAAAAAATGTGCTAAAAGGGAAACGTTTTGACACCATTCCTGACATTGAGAAGGCCACAACAGAGCAGCTGAAAGCCATTCCAAAAGAAGCCTTCCAGAAATGGTTCCAGTCGTGGATTCAAGGTTGGGATAAGTGTATTGCTAGCCAAGGACAGTACTTTTAGGAGATTAATTCATATTTAATATAACTTTTTTACTTTGTTTTTTATAACATAATTCACCATATTTTTTTATCACACCCCGTATTTCTAACTTTTAATATTCCTTTTTAACTGAATGAAAAATATTATATTTATGTAGCATAATATTTCAACAGTAAATATCTTATTTACTGTTATTTTGACTTTAGAATTTAATTTATAAATTTTAATAATTACTTTTTTTTATTATTTGCTTAAATATAATAGAAAGGAATAAAACACAGAATGTGTATGTTGGACAGGATAGGGAGAGAAAGCCTCATAGTTTGGATGTACTAAGAGAATGAGGAAAGAATAGCATTGAACATGTTGAATTTGGCGGTAAATGGGAAAATACCAAGGAAAGAGTGGTTAAATAAAGTTACGAAAGATATTACAAGTAGGGGTAGAGAGAGGTAAGTGTCATGGATTTAATGATAAAGGGATAGAACTAGATGGAGGTCTTTGATTTGTTGCTCTACCCAAATACTGGATAATGGAACGAAGAAGATAACAGGAAGAGAATCTAGAGAACAGTACAAAAAATCTGTGTATGTTGTATTTAAAAATATGAAAAAACAGAAGTAGAGAAAGTTTTGAGAAAGCATGGTAAAGTAAAGCTAAGCACTCTGCTAATTTACCTATTGATTAATAGGGAAAAGGGAAGAAGGGTGATAATTAATTTTATTATATTTTTAAATGTTTATTTGTTACAGATAATGATCACAGTTAAAAATGAAAATGTTTTAAAAGCAATATCAGAAAATAATGGCGTTTTAAGTTTTCTGACTGATTTTTTTATAGATTTCTGTGAAGTCAATAAAATTGTAAAGTTTGTTTTAATGCGTAGTGTGTTGTCGGTTTAAAGTTTAATGATTGTGTGGTACATTGAAGTACTTAAATTTATTTAATAGTGACAGCAACTTTTCTGGAAAAATATTTTTTATTTCAAGAAAAAGAGAAAAGAAAATTAAATGTAATTAATCTTTTATGAAGTGTTGATTATAGACTGGACTATATTGTATGACAACAATTGCAAACAGTCGTATATAGCTGAACTGTTATGGTTACCAAAAATGTAATTATTAGTTTGCACTTTGAATGTAAATGTACAAAGTAGCTTTAGTATATGATGTATATATGTAATATATTATTATGTGTGTAGAAGTGTTTTATATATATATAAAAATATGTTATATATATATATATATATATATGATATTTCACTAATGCATAAGTGTATGATCTGACAACTAAGTTGTCAATTATGTTAATGAGATAAACACGGTCTATTTTCCGATTCATGTGACAGTAAAGTTATGGTGTAGTTTCTTATTCTCCTGAATATCCAAACAAATGTAGTATCTACAGGGACAGATTGATTCTGAGTAATGTTTAAATAATAAACAGTATGGAATTCTTTTAAGCTACTGTATCTAAATTTTACTGTGTTTCATCATGTTACAGTGTGTTCTATATACTATAAGGACAAGAAATAGAAGTTACATAAGTTGCACCAAACATTTCAAAAATTGACTTTCTCTTTCATTTAGCATATATTTGAAATGTGCAATATGAATTGTTTGTAAAAATAAATTGTTCTGAAGCCCGAAATAATTTAAGGATACTGTATTTTAGTTGCAGGATTAATTCATGATATGAAAATTTGAAAAATTTTCTGTTTGCCTACCTCATTAATTTTTCCTATTAAATAATAAGTTTTTAAAAACTTATTAGAATAGAAGTGAATATCTAAAATGTTTTATGTTTTTATCATCATTAATAAACGTCACAGTAATTGACAATGATGTAATTAGTGTAAAAAAAATAAAACTAGGTATGTATTGAGCATAAACTTGAAAATATTTTGGTATGTAAATACTTACTAGTGATAAATATTAAATGAACATTATTTTAAATCTGCTGTTTTTATCTGAATAAGACTACAGATTATTTTATTAAAGTTTTAGCTGATAGTATAATTGAACTAGAAGGTGCTCAAATTCTAATTATAATTAGCCACATTAACTCCCACTTGAACATATTATTTTAGATATTGTAATTTTAAATTGTCAATCAAACTTAATTTAATTGTTTGAGTAAATAAATGGGTGTAGTTTTGTGGGCGATATCAACTTGTCACAAAAACATTATCGATTAGATTCTATTTATTGTAATAATTAATTGTATTAAGTAAT
The DNA here is from genome assembly GCA_010016005.3 of Zanna intricata. Classification (NCBI taxonomy): domain Eukaryota; kingdom Metazoa; phylum Arthropoda; class Insecta; order Hemiptera; family Fulgoridae; genus Zanna; species Zanna intricata. The sequence goes on from JAAAKQ030025859.1 coordinate 8,373, forward strand.
GTTTTTTTAAGTAATGCTAGAGAATAATTTTTATTTGATGTTTATAAAAATAGTATACATTTTCTATCCATCTGTCCATATTTAATAATAGTCTGTAACTGAAAAATCTGTACATAAAAATGTGTTTTAATAAAAACACATTTTTTTGCTAACATTTTAAATAAGCCTAATATTTATTAAGCGTGAGTTCAATATTTTTTAAATAAAATAATTTTGTTTAAATGCATGGAACTATTTTAATTGTTAATTAAACATATCGTTATAGTATTACAATTGGACTGATAGTTCCAACTTGAATAAATATCTTATGTAAATCAGATTTTTCTGTTTATACAGTTGTGAGCACTATTTTGTTGATTGAAAAAAGTAATTTTTTGAACTTAATTAGTACTGACTTGTTGCCTTCTTTCCCGTTGTATACTTTTTATAAAGTTGTGCTTTGTGTTTTAATAAAAATAAGGAAAATATTAATAACATAAATTTTTATTTTTATTTTATTTAACTAAGTGACTCAATGATGTGATTCCTTTTTCATTATAAATCATATTTTTTTTAATGCCTTTATTTAAATCCTTGCTTCTTTCAAAAATAATTTAACAACTGAGTGAGAAAAAGTAGAATAAATGCAAAAATTATAGAACAAACTGAAAAATACCAGCTCTGGTCTTTGGTGCAGAAACAAATTTTATGTTATTGATAAAAATTATTAATTTTCTTAGAAGTAAGAAAAATTGTTCTTTACATTTTCTTATATTATTTAATATATATTTTCTTCTAAATACAGAGTGATTCATGTAGGGTTACTGGTAGTTTCTGAGCTCATTCTACTAGAGAAAATAAAGAAAAAGATTCACATAAACATAGGTCCAGAAACACTGTTAGTGATTTGCTGCTAGCAAGAGATTTTGGCCTAATTCTTGGGCAAACAATGAAATAAAATCATACTGGAATTCTAGGAATCCAAATTAACTTGATGGATTCTTATGATGTGACAAATTGAATAAAACAGTTCCAGAACCACAATCCATTAGTTTTCATAATATTTGTTATTAAAATGTATAATTAATCATCAACATGTGTAGAAAATTTAATTTTAAGAAATCTGATATAAATAGCCCTTAAAAAACAAATACAGGGTTTAAGAAATTTGATTTTATTACTAACACTTACCATATCAAACTTGTTATCACCTACAGAAAATGAAGTTAACATACAATTGATACAATGTTAAAAAAAAAAAAAAATGTATTTGACACATTTAATAAAGTTTCAAATTTTCAAAAATCTGTCCTAATGCAATAATTTTGGTAGAACGCTTCTGAATTGTTGGTGTTGCTTTCTGCAATTCTCCACAACTTTCCTCAATTTGTGAGGCAGCATCTATAGTATGAGCAACCAGCTCTTCATGTGTGGGAACTTTTCTCTTGTACAGAATACTTCTCATACAACTCCATACGCAAAAATCTAACTGTATAAGATCAGGTGATCTTGGTGGCCAGGAGTGTGGCCTGCTGCAGCCAACCACTGCTCTGAAAATTGTTTTTAAGTACACCAATATAGCATGTGAGAAGCGGGGAGGCACATCATCATGCAGAAAGTATATTCAGTATCTTTATGCTTGTGGAATATCTTCTAATAGTAGTGGCAATTGTTCATTAAGGAAATCCAAGTAAATGTCAGAATTTAGACATCCTGGGAAAATGAATGATCCAACTACTTACTTGATTGTAAATTAGACCACACATACATTTACCCTATGTCATTGTTGGAAATTATGTTCTACTGTTGTAACTGAATTGATTTCTGCCCAAATGCGTTCGTTGTGACGGTTATTGATGCCATCCTGAGTAAACTGAACCTTGTTAGTAAATAAAATAATCTGTGCAATCAGCAGTTCATATTTAACCACTTTCAATATTGCAAACGAAGAGGAGGAGCATTTGGTTGAAGATTTTATACTCAATTATGGTAAGGATATAGTTTGTTACGAAGTGTACCCTACACTATTGACCAGGAAACTTCAAACCGCCAGGAAGGCATTGTGTACTAACATCTGGACTGCACTGAATAGTCTTGGTTTCATCAATATCGGCATTATGATGGGCAGAATGATCATGGTGAGTACTAATGGTGGGAAGTGTACCCATTCCTCTTAGAATATGGAATATTCCACCAATTTTTTTTAGAATTTGAAACGCTGCAAATAGGAAAATGTCTGATATTCTGCAACAGCAGCTGCATTTCCACTACATACCCCCAAGATAAATACCATATTGCTATATTTCTCACTCGTAAATAACAAAGGCATTCCACTGCAGTGATATAGAACATGCAGTGCACTGATAACGTGACATTAAGATGCACTGCTTGCAAGCTGATTTCTGTTACGTACTTACAAAATCATCATTTCTCAAATTTTCAATTTGACAGTGAATTCAAGAAAGAAGCATAATTTTTATTGTCTGCATAACATTAGTACTGTTTTTTATTATTTTAATTTTAGGTTTAATAAAATACAATTTTTTGTTCATTGCACTTTGTAGGAAAGTAAACATGCTTTGTATGTGTAATACCTTCTTTTTCATACAGCAAATGTTAGTAATAAAATCATATTTCTTGAACTTGTATTTGTTTTTTATTGGGCTATTCTACATTAATTTTCTCAGAATTAGATTGTCCACTAGTTTTGATAATCAGTTTTATGATTTACATTAGTTTTTAAAATCAATTTTATTGTTTATTCAGTTTTTTAGTCATTTACCAAACTTTTATATTATAAACAAAAAAAAGTCTGTTTTCAGACAAAAATTTTTTCTATTTTACGATGAATGTTATGAAAACTACTGGAGATTTGGTTCTGGAACCTGTTTTATTCAATGTCAGGTCAAAGACCATAAGATATCATAAAGTTTACCCCTTAATTTGAGTTATTAGTATTTCATTATTGTTTTATTCACTCTTTGCCCAGGAGTCAGGGTGAAATCTTTCACTAACTGTAACTCAATGAGTATTTCCAGACTCGTTTATTAGAATTTTTTCCTTATTTTTGATAGAAACCTCAGAATACCCGAAAACACTACATGAATCATCCTATATTCATCATTCATAGAATAATTTGTTATATAATCCAGATATTTTATTTAAAGAAGAAGATCTGCTACCCAACATGAATAGTATGGATATTTATACAAAATTTTTGAATTCTGTTAACAATTTCTCAGTCAAATATATACTTCTATACAACAATTGTTTTATTTAGAAGAAAATAAATTTTGCTTTATTAATAAATATTGTAATTTTATTTATGTTAATTAATACATGCAAACTACCTACCACTTTCTTAAAGTGAAGTGGTTTCTTTATTCCCTTCTTCACTGAGCTGAATGTATTTCTGCATATCAACATATCAGATAATGAGACAGACAGCATTCAGTTTTATGAATTTTATCCACTTTATAATTTCTAAGAAAGTGACTTTAGCTGGTTCTTCTAAATTTCAGGTATGTATAAAAATATGTGTATTTCATATTTGTATTAATAGTCATAAAATTAAAAAACTGGTATGGACAAAGAACAGGATGAATATAATGACAGTAAAACTAAGAGATGAGTTTATTCAGGAAGTAGAAGAGTTTAAATATTTAGGAAGTAAAATAACAGGTGATGGAAGAAAGCAGATTAGAATAACCAAACAAAGAACATCATTAACATTAAGAAAAACCTTTTTATAGTAAATAATGCAAGCCTTGAGTTGAGAACATTTGTGTGGAATATTACATTGTATGAGAGTGAGTCATAGACAATTGGAGGAGAGGAATAGAGGAGACTTTTGGCGTTTGGTGTTACAGAAGGAATGATGAAGATAAGCTGGATGGAAAAAGTTTCAAACGAGGAAGTATTTAGAAGAGTTAACGAAGAGAGAATCTTTTTTGAAACAAAAAGAAGAGTTCAACTAGTAGGACACATAGGCAATAGGGTCTGTTTAAGAGAATGATAGAAAGGAAAAATTGTAGGGGAAGGCCTCAGTTGGAGTTCATAAAACGGATAATGGACGATATAAACTGTGATTCTTACTGGGAGCTAAAGAAAGACTGATAAGTGAGAGAAGAGTGGAGAGCTGCTTCTAACTGGCCTAAATGCTGTTAACTAAAGAAAAAGAAGATAAAAACATAATTTTTTTGAAAATTCAAATAATTCATCAACATATTGACCACTATGCTAATTAAATTTTAAAAATAACTTAACCACCAAAACACAACTGAAAACCCTTAAAAAAAATAATTAATACCAGTAGTCAACCTTCACTGGATCCTGTGCCATTAGTCTGTACACAATTCTATAATTACATCAGACAAATTAAAAAAAAAAAAAATAGACTTAAAAATTTAGAAAACATTGTTTTCACAGTCTGTACACAAAATTGTGTATCAATTGATATGCGGGATCCTATGAAAGTCAACTATTGGTACAGCTTTTTTTTAAGTTTTTCTGTTACTGTGTTTTGGTGGTTATGTTGTTAATTAAAACATTTATATATACACAGTGTGTCCCATCAGTTATAAGATTGTGACTATAAAAGACACAAAAAAATTACAAAAATGTTTTATTCAAAATAGTCTCCTTTAGAAGTAACATACATGTTGGTACAATCTTTCAGCCTTTTCATGCCTTTCAAAAACTCTTTTGAAATAATGTTTTAACTTTGTTGTCATGGCTTCTTGTATCTCATCTATTGATGCAAAATGTAGCTCCCTACAAGTCCATCTTTAATTTGGGGAACAAGAAGTAGTCAGGGGGACTCAAATTAGTCTAGGTAGGTGGTTGGCTCAGCACAGGAATCATTTTTTGGCTGGCCAAAAATTGAGTGTTAATCACTGCTGCGGTATGCATTGGTGTGTTATTGTACCTGAGGAAAAAAGAACGATCTCCCCACAACTCAGATCTAATACGATGATGAACTGCATAATTTTCTGTGTTAACACAAGTTAAGTAATTGATTATCGAAAAAATTTTCTGGCTATC
>JAAAKQ030025892.1:0-17493 GCA_010016005.3 Zanna intricata
TACTAGGATTTGAACCTTAGAACTCTCGACTTCGAAATCAGTTGATTTGCGATGTCGCGTTAACCACTAGACCAACCTGATGGGTTGAGATTGGGGGATCAAAATGAATTTCCTTTACGTTTTGAAGTATGAGAATTACGAAAATAACATTCACTTAAAATCTGGATTTCCTTGTATATGTATGTATAAATGGGTTTCCTTGTATATATGTATAACATTTTGTGAATCGAAAATCTCTAAAACTACTTGATAAATTTCATTGAAATTAAGAGAAAATTAATAGTCCCGCAGTTTTTGTCAAAATATATTTTGACAAATTTTATATTTGTCAAAATAATATAATTTTTTTAATTTATTATCTCCGTTACAGTAAACGTAGTTAAATCTTCTTTTTCTGTTTAGCCTCCGGAACCACCGTAAGGTATTACTTCGGAGGATGAATGGGGATGAAATGTATGAATGTAAATGAAGTGTAGTCTTGTACGGTCTCAGATCGACCATTCTTGAAATGTGGGGTTAATTGAAACCCAACCATCAAAGAAGTAGAATTTTGCAAACCTACCATGTTGGCAAGTAGAATTTTAGAGGAATTGGGCGAAACTGGCCGCCTGCATGATCATTAGTACGGTTTTCGGCGGGGGCGATCAACGGTCTAGTCTATAAGAAAGGTAATTACATGGGCTGAGGGGGTTAGAAGAGGAACCTGGAGGACCAGAAGGCTTCCAGTGTTAATAGTACAAGATGTCAAAAACGCGTTCAGTTCCGTTACATCGCACGCAATAACGTTGGCATTAAGAAAACCCTGAGCGTACATGAGTTGGACCAATCAATTTGAGTGTCGGCCACCATCGACTGGATTCCAAATCTGTTATTAAATATCTTGGTGTGTTAATCGACCGCTCCTTATCATTTAGCGAGCACATTAGATATGCGGATGGAAGGGCTGACATTGCTCTTAGATCCCTCCAGATGTTAATGTCTAATAAGGTGGCTCCCTGACCGGCCAAACGCAAACTAATCGTCTCATCGGCTTCTTCTGCCATAATATATGCTGCCCCAGTTTGGCATAAGGCCATATTGAAGAAAAGGAACTAAGTTATTTGCAACCCATAGATAGGAGAACATTATTAGGAATAGTTTCAGCCTACCGTACCGTGCCCGTGTCCGAGGCGGTCTATGCGTTGTTGACAGTGTCTCCGATTGACCAATTGATTGAAAAGAGGTGCGACAGATACGGTAGAAGATATAAAATTGAGGCTGAAACTGATGTCAGACGCAGATGGGCTGCGGGTGAAAAGGCTCAATGGGCAAGGAGACTCATTCCTGATTTTGATACATGGTGTGTCAGGAGTCCTGTCTAATGTAACTCCAGAAGTTATGATCCGGCATATGCTTTGCTCATGGCAGTCCTGGGATGCCGTGAACAGGTTCGTTACCACAGTGCTCAGAAAGAAAGTGGAAACTTTCTTCTAAGAGGGTAGTACTAGTGTGTGTTTCGATCTTGTTTAAAAATAAAAAAAAGAGTACAAAAGACCCGAAACGTCGGGGAGTGCTCTCAGGCGCTCTGTGTTAAGAGTATACATGAAAAGAAAAGACCGAGACTCGGCCGTCGAGGTTGGGGGCTGGGAACGGCATAGCCGGGTCTGGCCTCCCTGCGTTTGGACACGGTTACAGGCAAGGCACTTGAATAAGATCTAGACATGGTGGGCTAACCTGCCGCGCCGAACTCACAGCCGAAGGACGGGGAGGCCCACTAGATTCAAGGACACTCCCCTGGGTTGAGGTAGTACTTCATTGTAGGTTCGATCCATGGACATCCACCAAAGAACACCGGTATCCACGATCTAGTATTCAAATCCGAATAAAAGCAACTGCCTTCATTAAGATTTGAACCTCAGAACTTTTGACTTCGAAATCAGCTGACTTGGGATGACGAGTTAACCACTAGACCAGTCCGGTGGGCTTAAAAATGGTTAAATTTAACTTGATAGTTATAAAAGTTAAATCTAAATAATAAATAATGGTATTTCAAAATGGCTATTCAAATCATTATCATAAAAAAAAAATGTAATTTACAGCGAAATCTGCCAAACCATTCCAAAACGTTATGTATCGTTACTATGGTAAAAAAATGATATTTTAAACTATTAAATTAGGCTTACTAGTTTGCTAGGATGGCTAGCTTGAGGACAACTAGTGTCCCAGCTTCGAGTCCGACACATCCTATGAAGATCCCCTGGGGCGTGCGTAAATGCATTTACGCACGCCCCATAACCGATTAAAAAAAAAAAAAAAAAAAAAAAAAAAAAAAAACTATTAAAATAGTTTAAAATGATATTTTATCTATTTTATTGTGCATAACGACTAAGGTAATGTTGAACTGAAGAAATCTAGCATTTAGTAAGATGATTTTAATGTGCAAAAGAATTGTTGAAAATAACATAATTTCAAAATCATCATATCATTTTATTTCAAAACTTAAATTGAATGGAAAGCAAAACCAGTTGACAAAATCGTAATTTTAATCAATTAATGTACGAATACTCTACTGTCTATATAATACGATGAGCGTGTGCACTTTACAAAATATAAAATGATGGAGGCACGTGAACCTTGCGAGCAAGAAGAAGACTCAAGCAAATTAATTAAGATTGTTAGGTGAAAAATAAAGAACCATAGAAAAGAGTGAATGAACGTAGAAGCTTAATGAGAACAATTCAGAATAGGAAAGTCAACAGGGAGGAACATGTTATGAGAGAAAAAAAAATGATTGTAACATTACAAGACGAATCGGTAGAAAAGAGAAAGAATAAAAGATGGAAAAAATGATGACATACAAACACAAAAAAAAAAATCAACTTAATTCTGATAAAAAAATTACAGTAATTTTTAAATATGCATGTACAGTTTTCTTGTACTGTTACAATGTATGAATGCACATCAGTAATAAAGAGAAACATACGAATTATATATATAATACAGTCGAAAAATGCTCAGTATAAATTGGAGGGTAAATAAACTATGATTGAAATCCTGAGAAGACAAGAGAAGCCAATAATGCGAATGACAAAACAATAAAGAAAAATAACTATTTTGACAAAAGCGAAGTGATCTATACTAAGTTATGTCAGTGTCGAATATCTAATATTGGGTACCTTGGATTATCCTAGAGTTGGTAATAGTGTATGGCTTTGGAGATGGTCCACTAAGACTATGCCTTATTCCAAAAAGAAAGTTGAACCATTCACATTGGATCAGTACGGATAACTATAATTATATATTAATTTAAAGTCTAATCCCATTAGCGGTTCTACATAATATATTAAAACTGGATGAAAAATCGTTTACAAAATAATTAATACAATAAACGCACATATCGATTATTTAAAAATCATGAAAAATCGATACAAAGAATTCAACAAAAGCAAGAAGAGGTAAATACAAAATAAAATAAATAAATATAAAAGGAATAATGAAAATAATTAAAAATAGTAAAAGAAAAATAAATAAATTAATAAAACAAAAAAAATCAATACATAACATAAAATATTATAGAAGAAGAAATATTATTATTACATAATATTAAAAGAAAGTATGAAAGAATCTTAACTTATAATAAAGCTAGCTCAAATGCAGGTAAAGTTTTAATAATGTCACCTAAAATAAAGCCAAATGCAGTCATGTTAATTTTAACTACTTTTTCAAAAGTTTTTTTTTCAGTTAAAAAAAAAAGAAAAGATTATTATCTAAAAAAAAGATGAAATATCGCTTTGAACAACTTAAGTTGTAAGTGAAATGTTTTATTTCAACTTAAATATATCTGAAGGTAATTAAAACTACGACTGGATTTCACGAACCACTCTGATTGGTAACGTTGAACCTTTCCATGCCCTTTATGTAGGCGTGGCTAGGTTATACAAATAGGATATGTGATAATATCAATATTTATGCAAGATAAACAGATGCCATGAACGTTTATTCATAGAAGTTTATTAATTAAATTATTCATAATTAGAGACTTTATTAAGATGATAAATAATATTATTTTGAATATATTCTTGTACGAAAGTAAATCATTGGTAGTACTTGTAACATAGAGACATTACGGAAAATTTTAAGATTAAATCGTAAATTATGATAAAGTGGCTGGTAAAAAATGAAGGAAATGAATGAATATAATAGATAAAATATCGATTAGAAGACCGATACAAAAAATAAAAAGAACATAATAAATTTCTATAGCAGTTGTTTTTAGTTCTCGTGGTAACTAAGAGTTCAGAAATACATTCTATAGAACAAATATTTGCAAACTAGGATTATTTATAAACTTAGCTATCTGAAATTAGATAATTTATGCACGGATATCAGTTTAAACTTTTATTATTATTTCGTTAAACACGAAAAAGTTTTATTTTTAAAAGATGACTTGATAACCGGATACTTAGCAATTAAATAAATGATGTAATTTTCACTCGCGTAGAAGGGAAGAATTTTAAAAGGGGATTTTTTTTTTTTTTTAAAGAAGAGAAGGAAAGTAAAAAGAGTTTCAAAATACTAATAAAGTTTTCTAGTAATTAAATTAATAGGTCTTATCAGAATGATCCAGAAAATGAGGAAAATATTTTTAGATGTTACTCTTGTTACTGTTCCTCACTTTTAATATGAAACATAATCTGTAATTGTAAATTCCTTTACTGTTTAACTAGTATAATTCCCACCTATTTAAATAATGAAGTAAATAACATGGCAGTAAACAGGGGGATGCGTACATTGCATTCGATGTCATTTGGTTAATACACACACACGCGCGCGCGCGCGCTCGCACACACACACACACACATATATTATATAGGTATAAACAGTACAGTATCTTGTTTGTAACGTTGAAACTAATGTGTGTGAGAGAGAGTTGACAGTTTCCAACCCTTACTGGAGTTACATGACATCAACCCTTTACCACTTTCCACCCTTTCTCTATCCCTAACATAACCTTCCATCTCCTTTTCCTTCACTTATGGGGGTTGAGTAATGAGAAGCATGTCTGCGTCCTTCATTTACAATAAACCCTTTCCTTCTATGTTAATCCGAGTATGAGAAAGTACCCCCACTCTTCATAATCCTTATTATAATTTTTTCTTATTCTTTTCTATCATTCTTGTTCTTAATACTAGAATTAATTTTTTTGTTTTCCTCTCATACTTTATATTACATCATTCATAGAATTTAGGATAATGGATGAAATATACTGATAATGAATAATGAAGTAAACTAAAATTGAATAATAAATTAAAGGATGGGTTCATTTATGTAACAACTAAGATCATTCTGGTGTTAAATTGAACAAAAGACAGGAAATTTATATGAAAAAGGAAAAATAAAATTACTCATACTACAGTTTTTAACTGAAATATTTTTTTATATTAAGTTAAATGTAATAATAAAGAATTGAATATATTTCCAATCAGAAAAGTAGAGATTTTATATGAATATATGAAAATATAGCAAAAAATATATTTATAAAATTTCATCCAATTAAAATTAAATTTTTTTTTTCTTTCGCCACAAAAGCTTAAGGCTTGTGCGTGGGATTTGGAAATGGAATTTTGAAGCGTATGAAAGATGCCATGCCTGACTGGAATTCAAACCAGGAACGACCAGTTTTTAAAATTAGGTATCTCCAAAGTTGTATCTTTAAGATTACCACAAAATATACATGAAAAATACAATTTAAATACCCAAAACAAATTTATAAAGCAGTTTCTTGTGCTGGAAAATATATATCAATCCATGTTAGCATAATTTTATAGTTAACACACATACAGATATTACTAATATCTTCTACCGGCGATTTTAATCATCTTTGGATCTCTTAAAATAATTTTTCTATTTATTTTTCTCTTCTTTTCTCTTCCACCAATATTCTTTCATTAAATTGTTTTCATCTTTCTTCTGACCAAGTTTTTTTCGGATTTATTTTTGTACTTCCTGGACACCCCCTAAATTTTTCAATTTTTCCTGTAAAGACGTTTTCCTTTCCATGATACTTTCCTTTTTAATACTAATTTTTTTGTCGTTTTTAACTTTTTATTAATTTTTTAATTGTTTTGGGAATAGAGTATTAAAATATATTTTTAATTATTCTGTGTTCACGCATTAAATCTCCACAAAACATTAATGTTTTATTTATAATTGTATCAGATCGCTTTTCGTCTTCCAATTAAATTTCTTTGTTATTTCCTTATGCCTCTTTTTATTTTAGGTCCTAAGATCTTTTTCAGAATTATTCTTTTTTTCCAATTTCTCTATGTCTCTTTTCCTTGTTAAGAACAAAAATTTCAGTGTATGTAGGCATTCCGGTTTAATAATTATATTTTTGTATCTAATTTTTATTTTTATAGACGTTACTTTTTTTAATTGTACATATCTATTGTCAATTAAAAAGCTAGTTCCATTTTTCTACCTCTGATTTTGTTAGTTTCTTCTTCCAGTTCATTTTTCTGGATTACTTCGTCAGAATTAATCATAGAATTAGAATTTTACATAATTCTAATTACAAAATTAGAATTATGTAAAATTAGATCAGATAATTTGTATTTCTCTAATTTTTATAAACGGTTATTGCTCACAATGATTCTATTTCAATAACCTTTCACCATAATTCAATCTGTAAATTTATTTAGAAATTATATTTGAATGTCTCTTCTTAAATAACTCCACATTTTGTTTAAAACTTTTGATGTAATTTTTATATGTTATAAAATTTGGTTTTCTCTTTTGAGAAAACCAAGTCAGTTCTTTCTGTTATTTCTTTTAGTAAGTTTATTTATTCTGGTGCTGTTTCTACATTTTATGGAAAAATCATCAAATCATCTGCAAACGCCAATTAATAGATCCGTTATTATTTTTTTTTTTTAGAAGTGTAAGTACAAAACACGTACATATTATATAAATATATAATAGTATTATTATGTATTAATATAAGTAAATATAAAATAATATGTAAATAATAAAAAAAAAACACTATCAAATAAAATGTGTTAATAAACCAATTTTTATGTAACACTAAACCGTATTTCTTCATGAATTTAAAACAAAAACAGCTGTTAAATAAATCATGATCTCTTTATGTATAAGAATAAAAATTTATCTCAAGAATGATCGAATACAAAGAGTTTTAAATCATCCGGATGGCTAGTCGAAATGGGGTGTTTAAATGGAATATACTCTACTTAAGCTAACTATTCAGTTTCCAACCGAAATACTCCTATTTCATTTTGCTTCAGGTAAGTTTATTTTTTTCTTTTTAATTAATGAAAAACATTTTTTTTTGTTTCGGAAGTATCACTTTTTCGTTCTTTTAAATATTTAAAAATCTATATTTTGAGAAACATTTAAAATTTTAATTAATGTTCAAATTTTTCTTTTGTACCTACTTCAAATAAGTGTATTTTAATAAGTTTTATAAAAGATTATTGCTCATTATGATTCTATTTCAATAACCTTTTGCCATAATTCAATCTTTTTATATTTCTATAGAAATTATAATTTATAAATTTTTCCTTTTTTTTTTACTAAAAATATATCATTATATAAAATTAGAATTATGTAAAATTAGATCAGATAATTTGTATTTCTCTAATTTTTATAAACGGTTATTGCTCACAATGATTCTATTTCAATAACCTTTCACCATAATTCAATCTGTAAATTTATATAGAAATTATATTTTAATTTTTTTTTTCTTTTTTTACTAAAAATTTATCATTTTTTAAATCATATGTATATGAAAAGGAAAAATTCAGTATATAAAAATGAGATGGAAACGACAAAACCGGGAAGAACCTAACACTAGACGCTCTACTATAAAAAATATATGTATAAATGTTATATTAAATTTTAAGTTACGTTATTTTTAAAAAAATTAACTAAAATTATATCAGTGATGTATAAATTGGTTACATATAAATAAACAGAATTAATCGAAGCAGATGGTTTACATTAAGGCCGAATAATGGTTAACAGAAGGTTTATTTCGGTTTAAGTCAAGCTAACCTTCCCCCATCTCTAAGTTTTAGAGCAGACAGGATAATGAAGGGCTATGATAATTCAATAAGGGTGGTCGGTAACCCTAAAGTTGACCAACTGCTCGTTGGTTAATTGCAAACCTTAACTTTCAACCAATCCTGGCAGTTCTATCTGGAACACGATTATGCCACGTTTTAACTGTTACTCATGTAATTCTGATAATATTATTCATTACTCATACTACTAAGTAGTTGCTTGGTGTTTGAGCTTGAAACGTTTGACTAATTTCTGCTATTACTCAAATCTTCTACGCTTTCAAAAGTCTCTTATGATTAAATTATATTAATTTATGTTAAATTTAAATGTAAACTTTGTAATTTATTAAAATAAATTTCAAAAAATGGCAACATTATAATTCTTTTTTTATATAACTAATTTTGAAAAATAAACAATTAGCAAGCAGCGTGGATATATGAACAAACAAGAGGGTAAGTTTAATCTTTATGTTTTGTACTAAGTGATATAAAACCATAAACAAAAATTAATTGAAAGAGAACAGACATAAAAATAAATGTAATTTAGTATATGGTTTATAAAAATTATGATCCTGAAATTTAAAATTTTTCAGTCTTATAAAAAACGTTAGATATTTATTAAATATTTAAAAAACTGTCTGGTAAAAACGTTACAGGGTGATGTTTTAATCGTTGGTACCGATTTTTCTAATTAGATATTAAAAGAAGTTAGTTAACGGTAAATAATTCCCATTTAATGGAATTTTAATTCTCATTTGTAACCAAGTTCTTGTTTTCGAAAATTTTATCAATATAGCTAATCAGAAAATACTGGAAAAATGTTCCTAAATATATCATTTTGGGGATAATTCATTCAGTTTAAAAAATAATATGTAATAGTATTAGATTTACCTACCAGTGATTCGTACACCGGGTTTTATGTTGTTTTTTTTGTGGAAGAATAACAAAGCTTTCCGTAATTATTTGTAGTTTTCATTTTAAATAGGCGAAATTTGTTGAGAGATTTGCTAAAATCTATTAGAATTTTAATTAAAGAGCCAGAGCGCGTTAAAATATTTTATTTAAATTAGAAATCAAATCATTTTTATTGTAGGGATTTTTTTATTGAATATATGTGAAGGTAATTGTCACACTTTAGTTTTTCTCGAATCCTGACTTTCTATTAGTAAGTCCTTATTGTTAGTAAATCATAATTACTATAGGAAGCCATATATCAATCATATCATCAATATCAATCATCTGCTTGAAAGCAAATTTTTTTATTTAATGGCTTAACTCAATCTTTAGGATAAATTCGGCTTTCCAAGGCTGCCTCTTTTAACTATTTTGTTAGGATATTTTAAAGAGGCAATCTTCATTCAGTCTTCAAGCAGCTGTAATAATTTAATATATTTTCTGCTATTTTTTCATAATTCTTAATAGAAATTCCTGATTAACCTCCTATAACGCCCTATCAGTCCTTATAATGCCTATATGCTTATAACGACTCATTTCCAATCTTATGCAATTTTGTAATACCACAGCTCCATCGTTAATTGTCCCAAACACATTATTTTCCAAAGAAAGTATGAAAAGATACATAGGATTCTAACTACAGGTATATTAAATTACGCTCTGTATCAAATGTTCATCAGAATACAACGTTCCTATAACATCACCTATTAGATTCCTGTCTGTAATTTCTTTTGAATTACCATCCTATGCTGATACCTGTATTTCCAGATTAATTTCCAAATATGCATCATGTATTTCTAATTTTAAATCTTATATATAAATAAATATATATATAGAGAGCGAGAGAGAAAGAATATATGTATACGTATGTATAAAGAAGAATGTTTGTGTGTCCGTTTATATTTTATACTGTTTTATTCCGATCGTTATAAAAATTTGCACACTAACAGTTTCAAACAAAAGGAAAATTTTTATTTAAATTTCATTTTGAAAAACACCCCACACCCAATATTCATTCTAATCAACCATTGAAAAAATTATTTTTGAAAGTAAGACAATTATCCGCCCAGAAACACACTATTTTTTTATCATGCTCTGCAATATCTTATTTTCTAGGAGGACGAGGACGATTACCATTTTAACATCATGTAAATTCACTCCCGAACGGGAAAAATTACTCAAAAAAAGATCTCTTCTGTGCACTTTTATTGGCATTATATCATGATGAGAACATGGTCGTCAAACCCGATCTTAAAATTCTTCTAGCTCTTTCATAAATACATCGCAGATATTTATTCTAATTATAGTCAACGGGAATGGCTTATTTATATTAGGTTAAATCAGTAAAATCTACTTGTTAATGGCTGTATTCACTTGCGGAAGCAATGACCCTATTGTGGCTGATATAGGAAGGATGATCATACTGCCTGCTACGTTTACTGACAGGCTTAGGTACAAGCGCGAATATGCTCAAGACGCTATGTCCTACTTGTACGTTTGCAACCATCTGGATCCTGCCCACTATGCAGCTCTGTATCAATTAAAACATGATTCTTATATTTATTGTATAACTTTTATTAAAATCTAATGATTGTTTTGAAAATTTATTCTAGATACAAATCAAAATTCCGTACGAGCGAAGCCGAGGTCAGTAGCTGGAACTTTGAATTATTTTATTGAACTCATGACGAGAATCGTGTTTTAAAAACTGGATAAAGTAGAAAAACAAAAAAAATTATATTATAAAATAATAAAAAAAATAGGTCATGGAGTCTAATTATAAATAATATATCCTTTTAATACAAATAAACTATTTCACCGTATTAAATAAACGTAGATAGGTTACTTCTGTGAATGAGTTAGAGTATAGACTTTTATGCAGATAAAATTATATTATAATGTTTAATAAGGATGATAAAATAGAGTAAAATAGATCTTTTCTCTCAGTTTACATTCTGGGTTCCAAGATTATAAATATGTATATATATATATATATTTACATATTATATATTTATAAAAAAAAATTGCTACGTAAATCGAATATTTAAGTGGTCTATATATCACGTTTAAGGTTCGGTAATCCCACTACTGTAATATAAGTAGTGGGCAGTGATATGAGCGGGAGAGTTGTTAGCTTGCGGGACGGGATCGGATGAAGGAGAGAGGAAAGATGAATCGACAAAGTATTTTAGGATAGTGTAATATTTACAGTGTATACGTGATATGATTATATACTTATCTATTTGCGACATAACAGCATCTGGTAACTGAGGAGGTTGTACCAAAATGAAACCGACCAACCCATTTCTCATACGATGCATAAGGCTATATTATATTTTAGACTTGCATGTAAAATATTATAAGTTATTAATATAATGTAAATGGCCTCGACTGCTAAATATTCCTTTAAAACCTTTATTATAATATTGGATTTAATGTTCATAACGCAATTATTCTACATTTATTGGAATCTACTACACATTATTGCCGAATCTGTGCACAATATCTTACTGTGCCAGTCACAAACATAAGAACATACATATTTATGTAGCAAATAGATGAACTAATAGGATCATTAAAAGTAAACATTTGCAAAAACCAAACAACACATTTTTGAAATGATCATCATACTTTTCCCTTTAATATTGCTATTCTAGCTATATTTTCTGGGAAAGTAAAGAGAGACTTATTTAATTTAATCCACAAAAATTCATCTATCCAACAGTTATCTTCTTGTATGAGTAAAAAACAAAAAAAAAAAAAAAACGCTGAGAACACAGTTGTAGGTTTTCCCATTACGCAGTTTCTGATGTATGGCTTACACACTGTGATGTATGGCTATACACACATACACACAAAACTTAGTTTAAAATATTTATCATTTTATATAAGTTTAATTTTGTTTCTTTAATTCAGTGATTTTAACTTAAAAGTGCGCGATTACCATATTTCATTCCTCGAGTGGGGGGGGGGGAGAGAATACTAGCGACAGCTTTAAATGGTTTTTTTACACTTAAAAATATTATACTAAATATTATTCATGTATTTATTTCTAACACTCACTTGCGACATTATAACATAGCAGACGATTACAGCAGCTGTATGTCAGTGTTACAGTAGCGGTCCTTGTGGTGAGAAGGGGTACTATTGACTCAGTATACCTATTTAGCCAATTGTTTATTTACAGAATTTTTTGGAGTAGGGGTGCAATTTCGGAAAAATATTTTTTTGAAAATATTACTTTTTTGATTGTTAATAAATGCGCTAAAGAAAAATAAGACCTTGATTAGGCGAAATTTCGAGATGTTGAAGGTGATCTTGCTCTACAGCCTCACCCACTAGGCCTTTTTAGTTGAAAATTTAATGGCATATGACCATGTTAGACAATGTTATATGTCCCATACATAGAAGTAATCTGACTAAATTTGGTCAAAATCAGTCTAGTAGTTCTGAAGATATAAGGTGATTTAGACGGCGACAGAGAACATACACACTTACATAAAAACAATTGGAAAATTTCCATCCGGTTTTTAGATTTTTTGGGTTCCTTGGGTGACAAAACGTCAAGATCTGGTGAAACCCGCATATGCCCAAATTGGACCTATTAAAATACTCTACCTTCTAAACCTATAGCTCTGCTATTGCGCTAGACGGAAAAGTAATACTGAAATATGTTTTTAAGAAATTACCACAAATAATTTTATGGAAAATTTCATGACGATTTCATATTATTTAATTCAGATATTAAAAAATTAGATGCTAAATAAACTTTACAATGAGAGTTAGGAAATAAATAAGTGAAAAATGTCGAAACGTTACTGTTTTATAAACTACATTACCTATTTGACTGAAAGAAGAATTTTCTCGTATGTTTTTTAAATAAAAAATAATAATATTTCATAATTAAGTAATTTTAAACAATTTTATACGATAAATAAATTTCGTTAAAAGTATTTTATTTCATTTTAAAATCTTATGCGAGACAAAAAAACCGTTATGTATCACTTTATATGTAGTTAGAAAAGTTAGACTGCAATATTGTAGTCTACAGTTTACGAGAAAAGTTTGCTAAGAAGGTGATAAAAATTCCAGAACATCGACCAACATTAGCAAGATTGTAAATTTAGATTGAACCGAAACGAGCTGCAAATATCTTTAAAGCATGGGACAGCATAAAGAATAAGAGTCTATATAAATCGATATATTTCAACAGAAAAAGATGGGAGTGCGGAGTCGGAATTACAATAAAAGAAGAAGAAAAAAGAGAGAAAAAGGGAACGAAAGTGGTGGTGGAAGTCGGTGAAGAACGCTCTTCATTTATCAGTTTGGATTTAATGTCACAGATTCACTTCAATCTTCTAGTTTAATCTGGATAATTTAGAATCGAGTGAACTCTTTCACTCAATTTTTCTTTTCATTTCCTTTTCTTAGAAACAAAAAGGAAAAAAAATCATAAAAAAAGATTTTTAATTACTAAAATACTTTAAGATTAATTAATATAATTAATTCTTATAAATAAAGCTGGAAAAATGAATTTAAGGTTATACTAATTTATATTTCCTTTTGTAAGTTTGCTAAAACCCTTTTTCAGTTTAACAAAAAGGTCGCTATTATTATTTTATTTTCATTAACCATTATTATTACTATTATTATTTCCTTATTAATTAATTAGCATATAATTAGTTTAAAAAATTAGCTGTTATATATAATATATATATATATTTAACCATTTTCAGATTAAAAAAACTGGGAAACACGGATCCACCTGAGTGATGTCTACATCCCTCACACGGAATCGGTATGGTACTTTGGCCTACTCTTGGATTACTCCTAACGTGGAAGGATCACGTGGTAGAAAAGAGGAAACAGCTCAACATCAAGAATAAGAAACTAAAATGGTTGCTGGACATAAACCCACAGATATGTTACCAAATAAAATGTTGAATTACACATTTATCCTTAAACTTATCTAGAGATGTGGGATCCAGCTCTGGTGAATGACGAGTAACAGAATATTGACATAATTCAATGATTCCAAAATAAATTGGTGAGGACCACAGCAGGAGTGCCGTAATTTGTTAACGGTAGAGAAATTCATGACTATCTAGGATTAACCTTCTGTTTACGAAGACATCCAAAAATTTAGCTCGTGCTACAAACAGAGGTTAGAAAAACGTGTAACTTATCTGCCAATAAAAATATTGGACAACGGCGATGACATCAGGCTACTAAAACGTTTCCATGTGCTGGATCTGGGAGAGGTGGGCAGAGCAAGGAACCTAGGAGCGGGAACACAGGATGAGTCTGTCACTCTGTAGTCACGTCACTCTGATAATCTACAAATTACAGCTATTTCTATTACTAATTAATATTTGTTTTATTTTGTTGTTTTCCTATACTTTTATCGATGGCATTGTTTTTATTTTTACTCTTTTCTACCAGTAATTTATTTCTAGTGCTATTTTACGTATTGAACTTTGCGTGGGCCACTTATACAGTTCCTTTTTTTGTATTTTTGAGGTTTTGAATTTCAATTCTTTAATGAGGGTTTCATCGGGGACCTCTCTTCACGTGATTATCATTAATCAAATTTACTTATGATTTCCTTTGGGGTATCAATTATAAACGCTAAGACGTGGATAAAAATAACTGTATTTGGTTAATTGTATTTGGTTTGATTCTCTTTTTTATTTTACCTCTCCAAATATCAAAAATCTCTTAAAATAAAAAAAATAGTAATGATGAAACCTAATTTTCAAATAAATCTTCTAAATTTGAGTAAATACTGAAAATGTTGATATAATAACAAATTTCAATTTTTTTTTGTTTTAAAATTTTTATTCCTTTAACGATAAGAATTTTAAAAAAAATTTTAATTTGGTTAAGAAAAAAATATTCAATTTTCACGTTCTTTTTTTTTTAGAGATTATATTATAGATTAGATTTACGATATAAATCATAAATTTTAACTGAATTTATAATATTATTCCTGTAAAAATATTCTGGTATGTATTTTTAGCATACATGCGTAAAGTTTTAGCTTTCTTGTTGCAAGTATTTTAAGCAGTAATTTACAAAGAAGTATTCCTAACATTATTATCTTACTAAGAAATTAAAGAAAAAAATGAAAAATTTAAGACGAACCATACTTAAAATTTTCTTTAAATATGAAAAAATTAAATATTTCATTGACTAAAGGTAAGCGTTTTGATACAGCAGTAGCTGTAGTAAAACGCCTATTAATATAATCATATTAATTTGAAGGTTCTGTTGATTTTCCGTTTGGCAAAAGGGATGTTGCCTTTGGTGGGGCAAAATGATACACACGTAATACTTCCCCTCTTCCAGTATGCTCTTTAATAATACAAATTTTAGTACTTGGAGCTATTCAATACGAATAAAATTAATATATAAAGTTTTAGAAGCCTATTAACATATAACATGGAAATGAGCAGTAGAAAACTTTCTTTTTTTTGTAATTGTTTAATTATATTTAATCACATAATTATGGACTGAACTATAACTTTCAAGAAAATGTAATTTACAGTTCTACATAAATTCATTCCCGTACTGAGTTCCGTTGCTACATATAAGCATTATTTCTAACAGAAAGGGTTACAGTAATTTATTGGATTTAGTGCAAGTTTAAGTCACACTAACAGTTGTGGTCATTAACGACTATGTTGGATTCGACTCGTTACAAATTTTCTAGTACCTAACTGAGAATAAAACCCGGAACCTTTAGCATATCAGGCAAGTGCACTATTGTCTTTGTGACCAAAGTAATTTTTTACGTAATATTGTATGACTCAATTTTTTTTATGACTTTGACACGTTTAAACCATCTACGGTACAAGTAAACATACTTGAAAATAGCTATGTAATTTTCAATAGTTATTGTCTTGAATAAAGTTTATTACAAGCTTTAAGATTATGTCACTTATCATTAAGTATAATTTAAATTTATGTTTTTAATTTCATAAATTCAGCGCATACTTAATTAGGGTATTGAAAAGAAAAAAGTAATAACCACTGAAATTCTATCCTCTGTGATAAATTTATTGTAACTTTGCATTTTATCATCTCATATTCTAATAATTATTAAATTTAATCCAAATAAAACATTTATTTTTTACTTCTGTGAAATTTTTAATAATTAATCATAAATTTTAAGTTTATAAAAAAAATCAAATAAGATCTGATAACGCTAACCATTTAAAGAATTATTTTAAAAAATGTTATTTCTTTCAGCAAAATATTTCTAGTATTTTTTTTTTTTATAGGCCCCTCTACAATTATTTATGTTATTTTTATATATTAAAAATTAATTCGTCAATAATAAGGATGGAAGAAATAATAAATCAGACCGAAAGATTTGCAATCAAAACTTTTACTTTTTTAAAATATGTAATCCTTATTGAATTTGTTATACTATTGTTAGTACTTTTTTTCGATTCGATTATTTATAAATTCAAAAGGTCATTGAAACATTTTGTAATTTCTTTAATCTTAATTTACAATTTTCACAACCGTAAAATCTTTTAAGAAGAACATAAAATAAGTTAACTAGAGAAAAATAAATTTTGAGAATTTGAAAGTTAAATTAATACCTTCGAGTAATTAAAGAGTTTAACGTCGTATATTAGGATTAATAATATTCTGTAAATTTATTGCTTTTGCTTACATGCCGTTTTAAGAAAATGGGCATTACCTTAATACTCTCGTACGATGAAAATTAATTGTAGGTGTATTTAATATTTAAAATAAATATACAAGTGTAAACATCTATATATCTTGTTTAATACGGATAAATATACATACAATGTACAGCGTAAAAGCCTGAGTAGTATATTTATTAAACTATGTATTTAAGTAAAGTTAATAAAATAGATGAGTTGATTCAAACCGTTAAATTTTGTTGAAATTGCCTCCTTTATATTATTTTATTTAAGAATAATAATGTAAAGCTACAAAATTTATAAAACGTCTTATGTTTCTTTATATAAGCTAACACAGAGTACTTTATTTTATCATTGTATTATTGCAATATTTCATCTTTAAATATACTTTCTCTTTAGTTGCCTCTATACATTATTCTCATCCTACTTTATTTATTTTTTTCTATAATCGGAAAAAATTATTATTAATTACATAAATAGATAAATTATTTCTTTAATTTCGTATCTTATTTATAATTTTTTGAAGAAATTGAAGGGGATTTCAAAAGATAGGATATTCTTCCCTAAGCTAAACTACAAAATATTCAATCAATGAATGATTTATTCGAATGGTTACATCAAATTATTAATTATTCCACATGTTAACTTTGTCTTTGAAGGACAGCCAAGAATTAAATGAAATAATCATATATATATATATATATATGTATATGTATGTATATATATTATTATTTACTTTTAAGGCCGCAAAGGACCACTTTAGTCAGAATAATTCAAGTCTTTTTTGGCCGATCTTTTTC
>JAAAKQ030025903.1:0-17492 GCA_010016005.3 Zanna intricata
GAGGGGTGGTGTGGCGGCCGGAATCGTCACTTGGTGGGTGTCTTCTGCTACGGGGGTTGGGATGTCAGTATGGTATGGGGCATCAGGAAATTTATTCAGTTTAAAAATAATAATACTCTATGCTAGTAGTATAGATAAAAATCAATAACAATTAAAAGGTACTAGTATTAACAGAGAGACAGTGCTGTAACTAAATAATGTTAAATAATCCACAAGTCTTACAACTCACTATAAAGATCACTAATACAAAACGACAGGGTTTTGTACCATACTGTGGCAAATCAAAAGGCAGTCAAAGATATTAATCTAAGAGTTTATAGTTAAAGAAAAGCCAACTTTCGCACCACATTATTCACCAGGTTTAGCACATTAGCCAACACTTATTTTTGTTTCCCCAATTAAAAGAGTTGCTGAAAGGTGGACATTTTAAGTCAACTGATTTATCAAGGAAAATTTACTGAAATTTATGTATAATACCCTGAATGAGCATTTCAAGAATATTTTGAAGTATGAAAACAAACAATGGAAGTGATGTATTCAAAACGAAGGAACAATTTTTAAAACAACAAACCAAGCAGCTTAAGGTAAATGGCAAATTTGTAATTTAAAAAATTTGGGATTTTACCAGATAAATTTTGAATATATATAATAATTTCTTTAGTATGATATGTAACTAGTTTAAATTTAATTTTGTTCAATATTATTTCCTTATTTAAACTGGAAAACAAGCTTTATATTCATCAAAAATCTGTAAAATGAAGAATAAAACTTATAGAATAAAATTTTCTTTTCAAGAAAATGTAAAATTCAAGACAATTTGATTCTATACAGAATTATAAACAGAAGTAAAATAAGAAATTAATTCTCAACCAATTACAAGATTTGGAAAAAGTAATAGTTACAATAAAAATAATTTATAAAAATACAATTAATATTTTATTATTAATTTCATCCTCACCTGAAATTATCTTGCATTTCATCCATTTCTTCTTCCAGATCTCGTAATTCCCGTTTCATATCTTCATTTTCATCCATCAATTCTTCACATAATGTTTCAGCAGCTTGCAACTTTGCTCTTAACGTTTCTGCTTCCTTTTCTACCTCCTGAACTGTTTTTAATTTTTCCATATCAGCTTCTAATTCTTTAACTCGCAAACTTAAACTTCTTTTATCATCTCTCAAATCTTCCACTGTTGTTTTCAGTTCATTTACTTTTTGTTGTAACTTTAAATTCTACAAAAATATATAAATAAATTACAAGTAATTTAACAATATATGGCTAATAATAAATAACAAAATGATGGTCAATATAAATTAAAAAAAAGAAATTGAGAAGACAAGCTTGAAATGTATGCTGAGAACTAGAAATCAAGTGTATTTGACACCTAATTAACATACTTCTTTGGTAATTATCATACTATTTCAATTTATTTTAATGATCATTGTTCTTAATTAAGGCCACTGATATATTAGTTAATTATAATATTAACAACTAAAAATCCACCCTACCAGTACATTCAGATAAATCCTAGATCTTTTGGCTTACTTGAAAGTCAGGAGTTAAAAAATATTACATTGAGGTCAAAAATTAAAATTATAAGTTAAAATGTTTAAACAGATGTAATGAATACTATGAATACTATATTTATTATCAAAACCATGCCGGATGAGAGCATGCCTCTTTGTTTGTTCTGGATCACTCTGCGGAAGCAAAGTAAAGGTGCACAATAAACTTCCTTTGTAACTGATGTCCTGGACCAAATCATTAGCAGTTAGCAACACCTTTTTTTTTGTAGTAGCCCTTAATATTGTATCAATTACAAAAAAAAAAATTACAAAAAATTGAATTCAAAGATATCTAATTTTAAATTTAGTTTTATTTTTTAAGTTTTCTCTTACATTTTTAGTTTTATTTCTATTAAAAATATTAATACATATAGTCTCTAGACTATTTGCATCCAATTGATTTCAGCTGTTTGAAAAGGCAAGAAACTTGAATTTTAATAAAAATAAGATAATTAATACAAAGAAATAATTTAAAGAGACTGCTGGTGAGTGTGACCTAGGCTCCATGAAATATAGAAATAAAAACTGAATAATATTAAAATTTTTTTTTTATACTAACTTTCCAAACTAGTTTTCTACATTCTGTATGAAAATACCTTGAGTATCAGACTAACATAAGCTTTCATGTACTAAGCTACAGCAATCCTGTATTAAGCAATAATGAGACGACAAAAAAAAAAGAAAAACATGTAAAGTCATCTATGATGTTAAAATAAGCTTTTCATTAAAAAACTTACATTCAAGTTATCTGGAAAAGTTATAACCAGGCCCCCAGAGTAACTTGCAAAATAAATGTGAAAAAAGAATAATCACAATCTACTCATATGATGAAAAGCAAAAATGAATAAACAGCATATTTATAAAAAATAAATCTGTATTATTCGTAATAGGAAAAATTAAGACTTTTAGGTAAATTAAGACTAGGAACAGGAACACAGATAAACGTAATTTTTGTTTCCTAACATGTGATATCTGATTTTAATCTGTTTTTTGATGCTGAAAACAAATATAAACTCAGAATTTTTCTATAACCCACCATTTTTTTAAATTGTTTAAATTTTAATTAAAGGATTTTGTTAGCTCATTTTTTATTGTTTAACTTTGTTAATATAATTTGTAGGCTATAAATAAACAAAACTAGACAAAGAATTAAATCACATCATAGTCACAAATTATGACATATTACATATATTACGCCATATTACATATTATGAGTGAGCCGTCATGGACAAGATTAATCATGTCTGTGCAGGTGAAAACATGCAGCTGAAATTGACAGCTTTGTTGTTTTTATTAAGCTCTGGGTTAAGGAATGAATTAATTTTGTTCAGTTTTATTGCAGTCTAAAGTTTGTTAACAGTGCAGTATCATAATGGCTTGAAACTGTATACATGAAGTGGATGCCTTTTGTTATATATGTGGTGAGTTTACTGCAAAATCAAATAGAATAAACATTATATCTTTAATTAAAAAAGCATATCGTTCGTACTTTCAGTGTAAAATTGGTCATCAGGATAAGCCATAGGCTCCTTATATAGTATGCACTAATTGTTCTATATATTTAAGAGGATGGCTGAAAGGTACACAGAAGGCTTTGCTGTTTGATGTACCTATGGTTTGGTATAAACCAAAGGATCATGTAATTGATTGTTACTTTTGTTCAACAAGTGTGTCTGGAATTTCTAAAAAATCTAAACATACAGTAAAATATCCTTTATTGTGATCTGCAGTCAGGCCCATACCTGACAGTGAAATTATTCCAGCTCCTGAGCCACCTGTGAATGTGTTTCGAAAGCAGCGATGAAGAATCAAGCAATACTTAAGAAGACAACAATGATTTTGATTTTGAATTATCTTCTGATAAGCCACATCTTATAATATCTTGTAATACTTTATTTAATTCACATCATGAATTAAATGACTCTGTTAGAGATTTAAATTTATCAAAAAATCAAGCTGATCTGTTAGGATCAAGATTGCAAGATTGAAATTTATTTCAAAAGAATACAAAAATTTCAGGCTTTCAAAGCCGACAAAAAGAACTTTCTCAATATCTTAGGGACAAAAATAATTTGGTTTATTGCACAAATGTTGATGAGCTTATGCTGCACTTAGGACAAGTTCATAAACTGAGAAGACTGGTGTCTTTTCATAGATTCATCCAATTCATCCATTTTTTTTTTTGAGCATTATTTGTTTGAAAATAAGGGTGATGGAATGAAAAATTATATTTACAGATATGTAATGTATGCAAAAAAGCAAATCAAGAAATGGTATCATACCTAGAAAAGTTATGAAAAAAGCTTTTTTGTCTATCAGCGTAATCAAAGCTATTCAGATATTAAACTAGTTAACAACCAATACTGGTTTGTTAAAAGTTTACCGATTAACAACCAGAAAACATTTTTTATTTTACTTGAGGTTCACGAGAGAGTAAGAAAATACAGGTGGTCATATTACTTCACAAAATTCCTTTGGACAATTGGCAACTTAGTACTTAAAGTACATTTTAGTAATAAATAGAAATAACAGTAAATAATAGAAAAATTTTAATTCAGTCGGGGTTTTGTAATTTAATTTTTCTTTATTAATAATGAATTTTAATCTAATATATCAGATAAATCTATTATTAAAAACATGTAAGTAAACATAAAATCAATCAAAAGTAAATAAATTCTTAACACTCAGTTCAAAATAGCTACTTCTTTATTTTATAAAGTAAATAAAGAATTACAACTAGATTAAAATGTTAAAATTCAAAACTTAGTACATATGTGTCTTAAAATGTCAGTGATGTCACTTACTTCAGAAGCTGCAGTTTTTGTTGAAGCAGTGTCCAATGAAGCAATTCGTCTTAACATAATATCACTTTTTTCTCTCTCTGCTTTTTCACATCGTGCTTTCATTGTTTCAAGCTCCTGTTTTAAACTGTCTATCTGCTCCTAAAATGGTAACACAGCAAACTGCATCATAGAAATTTTACTACTGTTTTTTTTTTTTTTTCAATAAAGGCTCTTTAAAGAAATGATTTTAGTAATTAATAAAACTTTTGATTATACTTTGTATAAGTCTACATAATTTTTTTTTTTTTCATATAAAGCTAAATATGTTTTACAAGATGCAATATTAACTACAAAGATATAAATAACTAAAACTTATTTTTATGTAAAAAAGGCATATAGAACATGTAAAAATAATTAGCATGTCAGCTGTAAACTAAATAATAAACACAAATACTATCAAATGTAGTAAAATGAATTTTAAAAATAATATAATAAATTTAGTCACAGTTTTAAGATTTCAGCTATATATTTGGAAATATGCTTTTCCAAAATATTACAGGAAACCACTGACAATAGTGTACAGAATGATGATATGACACAAATCTGATCACTTCTAAAAACAGACTCAGTTAAATCCCCCACCTCTTTCTCTCATACCTACTACTAACAACTCTCAAAGCTTTTTACACTATAAAATACTACACAAGTGAGACAGAAAAACAAACAACTGGATAGTTAAATTATTTGTTATATTATGTTGAGACTAGAAATATCTCATCAAACACGTAAATAAACTTATTCATTCATAACTGCTTTAAGTATGCTATTTCAATCTTGTGAGATGCAAATACTTCAAAAGTAAATAGAATTTATTTAAAATATTTTTACATTATTTTTTTGAAATCAGAATACTAACAAACTTCTGAAAATTTCACTTAATTTATAAATTAAGGAAAATAAGAAATTAGAAAAATTAACTTGTAATTGAAAATTGAGCAAGTCATATTTTTTAGGCTTGTAATATTTTGTACACTATAAATATTACAAATCAAATTTCTGCCTAGAGCTCATGAGATGCAATAAAAAAATCCCAGCTTTTTTTTATAATAAAGAATTCATAATCCTAAAAAGTATTGAGGATTTAAAAATCATAGTAGGTTAAATATTCATATATCAATAAAGGATTATATAGGTATAAACAATGTTTAGAGTTCTATAAACAAAATGATACGTTTGTTGATCATTTTATGAGACAACAAGTATCTGTAAAAAAAACAAAGACTTATTTTTAGTGATTTTTTTTAAAGTTATTAAATGAACCACAAGTATGATACCAAACCAGATATTGAGAAAAATAGATTTCCTTAAAACTCAACAATTTAATTAACAATCATAAACATCCTACTGACACAAAGTTTTATTTTACTCAACGTACAAATTATTTTAATTAATGACGACTGACTGTTATTAAAATAAATAATTTTAATTTTAATCATACATATATACTATACACACAGTTAAAAGTTCATAGTTTTAAATAATCCCTGAAGATGAAGTGATTACTCTAAAAGCATAATACATCATAATCTGTTGGTAAGTCGGAATACATTTTTATACAAATTATAATAATACCAACATAGCCATGTTAAGAAAATTAAATTTAAGTCTAAATTATAAAATAATCATTTTATCGCTTTTTTTAAAGATAAAACTCTTACAAGTAGATTCATTATATTTAAACATTCAATTAGCTATGGCATCAAGATGCAAGTAAACCGTGTAGTTGAATATTACCAACTAGATAGCTACACTTGTTTGCTAAATTGTAGCAAATAAGTGAAATATGAATGTAGTAAAAAACATACATAATTCTGCAATGGGTGCTATTAAATTAAGAGGTAAAAGAGAAATATAACACAATTTAAACTTTGTACCTGAAAGTAATTTTTTATGCACAGAAAAAAAAACACCGATTGATTTAATTACAAATAATTTCTATCACCAACCATTATGGACAAAAACAGAAAATAAAATCTTTTAATTACTGTAAAACTAAATCAGCCCAATAAGATGAACATACTCTTCCTACAACTGTAGGTCCTCAAATGGAGATGGCAGCAGCTCTATATCTTTTAGTAAAGGGAAATTTTTTTTGTAAATTTACTAATTATCAAGGTAACTTAGTTGGGGTGTTAAATACTATATTTAAATAAAATATAATTTTCCAAATATATACTTAAAATGGTTAAATGCATTAACATAATTGTTTATAATACAATTAAGGTTTTAATATCTTTCAGAATTTATCCATTAATATGCTTTATAAAAGTTTATTAAGTAATTGTTCTGTCATTGTAAACTGACAAGTGATATTGGGCCCTGGGATGGTTGGATGAGCTCTAGAGATGAACATATTTTAACAATTAAAAAGACACAAAAA
Source organism: Zanna intricata (assembly GCA_010016005.3). NCBI lineage: Eukaryota > Metazoa > Arthropoda > Insecta > Hemiptera > Fulgoridae > Zanna > Zanna intricata. Next base: position 6,790 of record JAAAKQ030025903.1, read on the forward strand.
AGACGTAAGAGAAAATAACTTACAAATTTAAAAAGCCTGAAGACGATGTAGCCTTTAGAAAAAGAAATATCATTTATTAAAAAAACACAATCACTAAACAGACAATCATTAAACAAAACATAACTAACCTGCACCAACTTCACAATAATCTACATCAGTTAAATGTATCCAAACAACCACAACCACATCCCAATGCACATGAACATTATGAAATACAATCATGATTTATAATTGAATGACAGAATTTAATCCAATATACTGTATGACCATATTCTAAATATGTTCTACCTATTTGAAAAATGCCATCATATGGCAAGATGAGAAAAGGAACACCTATTACTGAAGACAATCCCAAAGATGATTCAAAAATTTTTGAATTAACTTATTTCACACATTGTATTTAAACATTTTGATTTATTTGGTGTTTCAAACATTTATAATTTTAAATAATGTCTATAACCAACTATCATGGACAAAAACAGAAAATAAATAGATTATTTTAATTGCTGTAAAACTTATCATTTAATATGTTTATAAAAAGCCATACACTAATAATTATAATAAAATTGAAGTAATAATAAGAATAATAGTAATTTTCAATTAGTGGAGCTAACTTCCACATAAACCTTTACTGTAGATTTTTCTTAATGCAGAAAAAATCATACATGAATGAAAAAATTTAGTTCTACTCTTAAAACACTATCCAAGTTTCTGAACTTCATCATTAATTTCCTTGTTTGGCATCATATGTAATGCACTCAAGTTACTTGATTTAGATGTTTCAATGAAGGCATATTCAAAAAGTAAAAGCTGTTCGGTCATTAAAAAAATTAACTCGTGAGAAAAGGTTTTTACTAATAGTTTTAGTTTACACATATCTATTTCACTTTTCCACATAATCGCCATAATTCCAACATTCTACAGTTAATCATACTTCAGTTTTTCACATAAACACTTTTCATAACATTACACCAGTTTCTTTTAACCCCTCTGCATAGAAGTTTGCTGCCTGGGAATTGAACCAGTTGACAACAGAAGTCTTCAGTTCCTCGTCGTTTTCAAACTGTAGTCCACCAAACCACTTTTTCAAGTGTAAGAAGAGGAAGTAGTCGCTAGGTGCAAAGTCAGGACTACATGGAGGGTGGTCAAAAAGTTCTCAATGAAAATCTTAAATCTTCTTCTTGGTTTAGGCAACGGTGTGAGGATGTTCATTGTCATGAAGGAAGATTACATCAGATGTCAGTTTCCTGGGTCATCAATTTTGAATCAGCCATCTCAGTTTGTTGAGTGTTTCACAGTACATGTTAGCTGTAATTGTTCATCCACGTTCCATGAAAACAACCAAAATGACCCTTTTTCAGTGGTCTGATACTGGGCCTGCCACTCCGTTCTTTGTCATGCACATTGTGCGGTCATTTTTAAAGTCTTGACACCATTGACTAACCTTTCCTTCACTCATTACTGTAGGTCCATACACTAGGCACAACTTCCAATGAATTTTAGCAGTTGAAAAACCTTTTGCATACAAAAATGGAATCACAGCACACACTTCACAACTGGCAGGAGAAACGATTGTCACACATGAGGATTGACTGATGTGAAAATGATTGTCAGACATACATGTGAATTGCAATCTGCATTCACTGGCAGACAAATGATTATTGAATCAAAACAACAACTGCAGTGGCTTTTTAAATAGCCGATAGTTGGCCCTGCATACGTGAAACTGTGTTCAGACCTGCTAATATTTAAATATTAGCCAACCACCCATGCTTAATGAATATGTCTCATAAATATACATTTCAGGCAATAAGTCAATCGCTACAATACATTTTCTTTGAAATGAGCATTTCTATTACTATTATAACTTATAATGAATTATTTATTTTTTAGTAATCAAATTCATGACTGAAACTGAATATGATTTATTCCATAAGTTTTTTCCATAGATTGCATAAATCTGTATTAGTTAGCTTCATTTTTAGTATTATTCAAGACTACTAATCTTGTATAATGTGTGGAAAACATTTCTAGGTAGATGTCCTTTTAATGTATAGCATAATTGGTTAGAAATGTTTGCTTGATAAGCTATGCTAATAACAGGAAACTAGTTAATTACAATTAGACACCAAAAAGTTTAAACAAACCTGCATTTCATTTGTTTCATTAACAAGAGTAGTTTCTGTAGTATCTGTAGCTGCTACGCTGCTATCATCATCATCTTCTTCACTACTGGAACTGCTGGCAGCTGCAGTGGAAGATTCTTGTTTTTTAGTAACTTTAGCAGGAGCTTTGGGTGGTTTTGATGATTTCACCTGCAATAAAATAAATAATTAAAAATTAAAAAATCTGATGTGACATCACATGAATTCCTTGTATCAAAAATCCAAAAATAATTTGATTCTAAATTATAATTTTCAATTAATATTAAGTAATCAAATGTTTCTCCAAACCTATTACATATACCCATATGTAATAATGCCTATTAAATTACATATACATGTTTTTGAAAGTCCACAAAATTTTATTTCACTAATAGCTTCTGATTTTTCCCATATATTTTTTTTATTGTTATTATTTATTGTATATTTTTTTTACAATCATGGGTTAATAATTATTAATAAATCAATATATTAAAATTAAACAAAAATTAAAAGAAAAAAAAATCAAAGGAGATGGAATCAGATTTGAACCAATGTGCCTTCCCTTGTAAGATCAAGATATTTCAGTAATTAAAATTTTAAAAGGCTATAACTATGAAACCAATGAAAATAAGGACTAATTATGATATATCGTTGAAAAGCTCTCAATGAGGTCTTATTACTACAGTTAAGAAAAAGTAAAAATCCAAAAATTTTTTTAGGATTTTGGCCTTTTTTGGACACTTAAGGTTTAATAATTGCAATCAAAAGTGGAGTGGAGGTACGCAACTAGACGTTACAACAGTACTAAATCCAAAATTCCAACATTCTACAGCTAATCAATCATCTTTTATTTACGCAAGATACATATGTATGTACAGATGCCATTCCGAAACTAGTCAAAATGGATTCAGAGATTTTCAAAATGGATATTTCTATTAAAACGTGAAAACCGAAATTTTTCAGAATTACAATACTTCCTTGTACAAAGTACAAGAATGTAAAAATTGTATATCCAGTAAACCATCAAAATTTGGAGGGAGAATGATTTATTCGAATAATTATAATTATTTTCAAAAATCAAAAAATCCTATTTAATTATTAGTCAGAAAGATACCTTAGTCACAAGTGTTACAAAAAACCTGTCATAAGAACAAGTTGTTCCTGAAAATAGTATAGCTATTCAAAAACTTTCATTCCAAGCTTATTAGGAAATCCAAAGGGCAAAGGGGTTTCTTCTTTATTAAACCAAATACATACTCACATTAACAGCACTACCAAATGCAAATGATATTCTTCTGCCTTATGTGGTTCCCCTACTATTTAATAAGGGAGAAATAAAAATTTAAATCATTCTAGATATATATTTTGTGTAGGATTTAGAAGTAGAAGAGGAGAGGTGCCAAAACTGACATAAGTATTATAAACCGACATATCAATGTTTTACTACCATAATGTGCTTCTCTCTGTCAGAGTAAATATGAACCTTTTCTTATGTGCTGCAGCTAAAGTTAACACAGTAGAAACTGGTTCCCAGTTTGTACTATTGTGTAGAAAGGTGAGGTTGGTTTTTGTTCATGCTGGATTTTTTGTTCTGTTATCTATAAGGCAAGAAATCAGATTCACTATCACTATTTTGTTGCTGAAATATTGAACTTTTCAAATAACTATAGCTTTTTTACTAATTACTAAATCGTTGCTAGTGAAAAAAATTGCAGGAGTATAGGGTTATGATGTTCTACAAACTGACACACCTGAATGTACTGCTTAAAGGTAGGCTATCATATCTATAAACCAATATACCTGAGTGTACTGCTTAAAAGCATGTTATCGTATCCAGAGTAAATGCCAGGTAGGATTAAACTTCGTTTGACTGATTTTACATTTTTTATTTTTTATTGTTTTAGTCCAAAGATGGTTGGAAACATGCCACAAAATCCACCTCCTCATAATAAAGGAATTAAAATCTGTCACTGGAACCCAAGTAATACGGCTAAGACTATAGGAGCTGTCTGAAAACATGAAATGGGGTGGTCTAAGGTTTCAAAAACATTCCACAAAACTTTAAGAAGGCTAGCTGACAAAAAATATGGTACTCCAGAAGAAGCAGCTTAATGCAAACATGGCAGACCACCTGTCTTCAACCCAGAGTTGGAGCAGCAACTTGTTTCCCACTGTTTGACTTTGGAGGCTAGTTTCTTCAGTTTAACAAGAAAGGATCTACATAAAATGGCATTGCAACTTGCTATTAAAAATAACATCAAGCATCCTTTCAATGACATTATTGCAGAAAAATCTTGGCTTCGCCTACTTTTAAAGATACAACCAGAGCTATCTGCAGCGACATCAAGAGAACCCTCAGTCAGAAAGGTCTAAAGCTAAATCACATCCCAGGAGAAAAATGCAATTCTCATAAAACAATGATGGTTCATCATCAGATAGAGATTTTGTTGCGAATGCATCTAAATGTGATAATGCAAAATGCGTTTTTTGCAAAAGATTTTATTCACAAGATAACAAAAGGAGAGGAATGAATTCAGTGCATATCTTGTGAGGAATGGTCACACACAAAATGTGCTGGTGCTGACAAAGACATTTATGTTAGTGATTATTGAGGTAGATCAAGTTTAATCACTGTAAATTTTCGTTTTCACAGTTTTCTGTTAATTTTTTTTTTGTAAACATCTACATTGTCAGAAATCTCATTGTCATTATAATAGGCCATATAGGCTTATATCTCAGAAATGTAACTTTTGAAATATAGAAGTGATTGCTGATGAACAATTTTATGTAATTATGAGTTAATAAAGGAATGGTTTTGGTGTCTGGCTGAATCTTTAGATAATTTTTGTTGGTATGTTGGTTTTGGGGTCTCATTTCTCACTGTATCCATTGGCAAAAATCTAAACTAACAGAAATTTGCCAAATATATAAACACTTATAGAACACTTTTCACAAGATTGATATATGATTTGGCAGAAAACAGATTCAAGCTTACATACCTGCATAAAGTTATTAATTTCAGACTTCGAATTTAAGTTTAGAGATCAAAAAATAAATGGTGTGTCAGTTTTGATAACTTTCCTTAATTTTTTATTTAATAAGACTGTTTATATATATATATATATATAACTCGATTGTTTTACTTTCTTTTTTTATAGTGAGTGAGGAAAATATAATATTTTTCATTAATAAAGAACTATGATTATAAATATCAACAATTATAAAAATAATTACGATAACTCTATTAGTAATAATAATCAATCTACAAACATATAAGTAATAAGTCACGTAAAACTAGAATGGCAAACAGAAATTATATCTGCGAAGGATTCTTCTACCAAAAAAACGTTAGGTTAGTAATTAAATTATTTAAGTTACAGGTTTTCAGTGATGAAATAATTTCAATTAAGATCAAAGTCAATTAAAATCATTTTGAAAAAATTCCATGCAAAATTAGTTGAATAAAACAGTTAATATTTTTCTTAAAAATGACCAAAATAAAATTTTAAGTAAAGTAACAAGGAATGGATTGATTGCGGCTTTATTCATGTTTACCATCATCATACATTTAAGCATAATTAATAAAAAAAAAGTAATGAATTCCTGTAATGCTTACCACTTTCATTCAAAACTAACTATATTTGAAAATTATGGGATAAAAATGTAAGGTTTAAAGTAACAAAAGAGTTTTTACCAAAGAACTAATCAAATAAAACTAATTAATACAACTACTTTGTAGATTTACACTATCTACTCCTTTTTTTTAATAACTTTTTTTTTACTAAAGTTGCATATAAATCAAGAAAGTTGCAAATGACACTAGTCAGAATAACTTTGTGAAAAGAAAGGTAATGATTATTATACAGACATTCTCTGCAGTGAAATTATGAAGATGTTATAGAGTTAAATTTTTACTGGAATTTGGAAGTTTGGCATACTGATTGGAATAGACTATTCAGCACATTGAAGGAAACTTTACCCAGTAAATTGGCAATGCATTGTTTCTTTGCTCATGTGAATAGTTATGCAATCTTCATGAGTAATTTGTTTCATTTCTCGTCAGATTACCACCAATTCCAAGATCATGGCGCACAATAAATACACAAGCGAATTCATAGGTTATTTCATTGCTTAATTGGGCATTTTATGATTTATGTAAGTTTACTTTTTGATAAAGTATGATAAAGCTTTTATGCAAATATTTTTGGGTACATTTCACAAAACTTCTACCTATTGTAATGGGTACCATGATTCGACTTCCAGAAAATTTTGACATATCTTTGCGTTTCACATCCCCCAGACCCCAAAACCATCAGTTAAAAAGTTTATATATACAAATATATATCTAACTTTCATGTAGAAATGATAACTGCCATAATTTTGTGCCAATCAACTTTAAAATTTATACAATTTAACAAATCCAAATTTTGAAATATAACAATCCAAAATCTCGGTCAAGTTTGTTAATGGGAAAAATTGGACCATGCAGATGGAAATCGGAGGGGGGGTTTCAAAAAACAAAATATCACTATAACTTTCTTAAGTAAAATCCAATTCATTTAAATTCCTACTATTCTTTGGAAAAGAACCTAAAACTTATCTAAGTAAAGTTTTTTGATACCACCAACCATTGGCCCATGAAGTGGAAAAAATTGGGTTTTGAAGACAAAAATCATACCTCCCCTCAATAGACACAGTATCGAATCAGTTTAAAGTAGTTGTTAGTCCTCTAAACATTACCTAAAACTTTTGTCTGAAACAATTTTTGATATGACTGACCCTTATTGCAAGGGATGACCAAAGTGAATTGTAGGAAGGAACTGTAAGAAGGAATTGTAGGAAGATGGGGCTTGTCATACGCTAAACACGTGGAATTTTTTTCCACACAACCATTGTCATATTGATTAAATATAAAATTTTTCTTAACTTTTTTATCCTCTATTTAGCACCAGTGAAATCTACCTCCATCTTCTGGCATGCAGAAAGGGATTTTTTTAGTTTATTTATGTTAATAAATAATTTTAGTTCTAATGGAACTTATTTCAAATAAAACTTAAAAAAAGATCATAATATTTTTCTTATTTTTAATAATTATATTAATTTTACCTTTAAAACTGGCTAAAATCAAGGTAAGTTGCTTTAATAAATATTAGTACTATATATAAATTCATCAGTCCAAAAAAAAATTAAATTCTGTCTGATGTAAAGTCAGCATTGATGTAGTTCACGCTTCGCGTATATTTATATGAATTTTTCTATGTTTGTAAATGTATAATGTAGAAGAAGAGAAATATTTTGGAATAATTAAATTCTAAACTTGTAAACTGAACTTATAGTGTAATTTAACTTAAACTGAATTTATAGTTAAACTGAAATTACAGTGCAGTTCTATAAATAACTGTATTAATGGCTACAAGAGAAAAAAAAATTGAAACAATAAGTTAACTATCAGAAAATCAAAGTTTTATCACTGTTATTCATACATCTAAAAACTTCAAAATGTTTTCAATCAGGAGAATATTAAAAATTTAATATATAACTCAATCTTAAGTTCACTCTCTTTAGGAGGAACAGAGGGAATGAATATCTGTACTCACAGAAACTAAGTAAGCATGAGGAAGAAAAAGATTACAGCAAAAATAGATTAAAATGCACAATTAAAAAAAAATCATGAATTAATTAGTTGATTACTAACCTACTTATTATAAATATCAAAGAATACAAAACATATAATTAAAAGTTTTAGTTACCATTTAAAGTGGTAACCTGATTTATCATTTCATTTTATTAGGCTTTGTAGTAATAAAATGCTCAATTCAATAATAAATCTTACCAATAATCCTTTATAAACATACTAAAAATTTTTTATTATTTTTCAATCAAAATGATACTAAAGAACTTTTAGAATAAGAAGAATTACTAAGATCTACCTGAATCATAAAATCAAGATCAGCTTTGCTTGTTTTCTCAGGAGGTTTGCTCGCAGAAGAAGGAGTAACTTCAGGTGTTTGTCTTTCTGGTGTTCGAGAGACTCTACTAGAATAAGCAGGAGTAATGGTAGCAGAAGCAGTTACAGTTGATCTTGGAGTCCATGATGATGATGATGATAAAGATGATGATGGTAATGAATCAGAAGACAAAGATGTACTAGTTCTACGTCTGACGGTATATTGAGTTCTTCGATAATCATCTGTAAGTAAAACAATTTTATATTGTTAAAAGTATTGTATATATAAAAAATTATAATTTCTTAAAACTTATGAAAATTTAAAAGATGATCAAAAAGTCATAAAATCCATACTTTAAAGCTGGATAGGATGACAATGTGATCACATTAATACACATGAAAAATCCAATATATTTATGAAACATTAATCTACTACTATTGAAAAAGACTTGAAATAGAAGAATAAAAATTTTAGACATTTCAATCCTTAGCAAATATGAATAATAATAATAATAATAAAACACATATAACAAAAAGGAAATTATAAAATAATTTTCAACAATTTAAACTCTAAAGCAATTTTAAAACAAAAGATGAGTCTTAATTAGAAACAGGAAATCAGTTCAAGTTATTAGAAATAAATAGAAAAATTATCTTTATAAATTATAAAAAATTAAATAGATATTAGATAATAACGGCTGCTTCAAAGACGATGCAACCCTAAGATTAAGAAGGCAGAAGTCATGGATAGAAAAATTTTATTTTTCTCTACAAGTCTGTAGGTAATATTGTACTCAAGGTTAGCAGCTTGTAACAGTTGAAATGTCCTTCTGATGCATTAGTGCTGTACTCATATAAATTTGTCTCTACTGTGTTAAAGATGTCATTTTCCAAGCACTAAAATGTATTTATTTTTGAAACTTATTTGGAGTATAAATCCTACAAATGAGTGAGAGATGAGTTTTGCGTAAAATTTCCCAATTCTTCAGTTCTTAATAAATCAAAAATATCACGTTTGATTAGTAAATTTCATCATAATCAGAAGTGTTCATAATCGGAAAAGCAAAGGTCGGCCATCACTGAAAACTGAAGTTCTGAAGAATGTGATAGAATGTTTGATTCACTCACCCAGAACGTTATCTTTACAGGCTGGGCTTACACTACCTACATCTTCAGGGCTACTAAAAAAATTACAATTACTGCTTATCACATTATTGGATTCAAGAACTGAAAGAAGTACACCATGGAAAATGTTTACAATATTGTTGTTGGCTTTGTTCTCTTGTTGACTATGGTACGGAAATTTCGGATTATGTTTATTTCAGCAACAAGGCACGGTTTCACTTGAATGACTATATTAACAGCCAAAACTGCCAAATATGGAGCACTGAAAATTCTCACGCGTTTCATGAATTACTGTTTACACACTCTTAAAATTGGTATTTGGTGTGCAATCTCCTGGCATCATGTATTATGGCCTTTATTTTTTTACAAATCTATAGCTGGTGTGGTTTATTGCAACTTAATCCAATAGTTTATTACCAAGCTAGATTTACATGAAAGAGAATATTGGTTCCAACAGGATAATGCAATGTGTCATGCTGCTAATGAAATGCTGGATATGTTACTGGAATTTTTTGGCCATCATCTGATATCAAAAGGATTGTGTCCTTCAAGATCCCCAGATCTTATACCAGCAGACGTTTTCCCTTAGGTGTATTTAAAAAGTGTAGTTTTTGAAAACAATCCTCAGACATTTGATGAATTAACATTGAAAGTGAGATTTCAAACATTACTGAGCAAAAATTTTGAAAAAAGTGGTTGCAAAAGTTACAAAACGTGTATGAACCTGCATCAGGATACAGGAAATCATTTTGAATATCTATTATAAAGTTAATAAAAGTAATTTAAATATTGTTGTACAAGTATTTTATTTAACATTAATATTATTAGGAAAGACGTCCTGACCATTCCTCATGTTTAACCGACTCATTTCCACTTTTAAATTGTTCATTCTACTTGTAAACAGTCTTCAAAGTTACCACATTATCATCATACACTGATTTTAACATTTTGTAAGCTTCTCTGGCACTTTTTTCAACTTAAAACAAAACTTAATGTTAATGCGTTGTTCAAGATCCATGTTTCACAACAGACACTGCAAACATGACCTCATTGTAGTGGCTATAGAAGCAGACTGACAAGCCGGAACCTGTTCAAACTTGTCACTGCCTGTCTCAACACTTGAGGGTATGAGACATACTAGCTGAAATAGATGCAGCGTGTGTAATTGCTGCTATAAAAATTCATTCACCATATTTTTTTTCACACCTCATAGATATATATGTAAACTTTTGAACTGATGCTGGTTTTGTCGTCTGGGGGTTATGAAACGCGAAGATATGTCAAAATTTTCTGGAAATCGAATCATGGTACCCATTACAATAGGTAACCCATTACAAGCGAGAAGTCGGCATGCTCTGATGATCCCAAGAGGACCCCAAAGGGGGGCTCCACTGCCGGAGTCCAAATGGAAGGGCAGTAGGGCTAGGGTATCTGCTGCCACGTCCCCAGGAAGGCTGATGTTATGCCGAAAGGCGATTCCGGCCTCC
>JAAAKQ030025914.1:0-12079 GCA_010016005.3 Zanna intricata
CTCTCGCTTGTCTAGGCACGCGCTGCCCTTGAAATTACTTATAAATGTAGTGTGCGCATTTTAAAACTTCCGTAGAGTAATCGAGTGAAGTCTAAAAGCTCTAAAAAACATGATTCTTCTTTCTGTGACACATTGCGATCGCGGGCTGTATTGATACGGCCCGGGGGCCGTATCTTTGACATAATTGATCTAATTGGAAAGTATTTGTCAGAAATAGAATTTCTGAGATTCAACAGATTACCACAAATGCTAATTGGCATTATGTCAAATGCTGTGATAATCCAGCAGACATATTGTCTAGAGGTTGTTCACCAAGAAAGTTAATTGACATGTCACTTTGGTGACATGGTCCTCATTGGTTTTCACAAACTTCTGCCCATTCCCCAAAAGATATTACCTTTAATAACAATTACCTTTAAAAGATATTATTACCTTTAATAACTGTAATATAAGTGCTCAATATCTAATAGAGAAACGCAAACATATTTTAACATCATTTATATCTACTGTTGTAATTACACAGAATGATTTTCATTACTACATACTTTAATTCGCAATTTTAGTTTTTGTTTCAGATTTATTCATAATGCAAGTCAAGATAATCAGAATGAATTTCTGGTCCTTTAACTACTCAGGAACTAAACCACACTCTTACCTTTAATATTCAACAATCACAACACATGAATTTTAGTGAATTAAATAATCTTAAAAACAATCAAACTATATCTAAACCAAGCAAACTTATATCACTTAATCCATTTCTGGATAATTCAGACTTACTATACATAGGTGGCAGAATGCAATACTCACTGTTACATTACCAAGTAACAAGTGAAACAACCTATTGTTTTACATCCCAATGCTAACATCACGAAACTAATCATTAATAGTGAACACTTGTGACTCTTGCATGCTGGTGTTCAACTTATTCAACATTTGTTACAATAAAAATATTGGATAATAAATGACAAGAAAGTTATTTCCTCTATCATTTGTAATTGTATAATATGCTTTCGATATATTGCAAAAACCCAAGTACAACAACAGCATGGTCGCCTACCATCTTCCAGAGTTATTCCTTCATTATTATTTTCTACTTGTGACTACAGCAGTCCAATTAAGATTCATCTTGGCGGGCAGAGGTCTAAAACATTAAGCAAATTTTATATAGCACCTTTCATATGTCTCACCACTAAAGCTATTCATTTAGAATTAGTTTCTGATCTCATCTCATAGTCTTTTGTAGCAGCACTTAAAAGATTCATATCATGCAGGGGCATTTCTATTCAAGTCTTTTCTGATAGCTGTTCCAATTTCCATTCCGCCAAAAATATACTTTATAATTTGTATTAACAGACAGTAATTTGAATTCACATAGATCCTAACAGATTAACAGCTCCATACTACTATAATATAAGTAGGTCATGGTCTGTTGTCAGACCAGTTTTTGATCAGTCTCCAAGGACTCAACATACACTAATTATATAATATTACATATATAAATGAATCTACACATAGATTTACAAGTTTAATGGTGTTTTTTATATATATAATGACAATTACAATTTATAATAAAAAATAATTTATTAACGCAACTACATAAAGGCTTAATTTATTTAAAAGGATCAGGCAACATTGACAAGGAGGATTCGTCAGACTGCTTGAGGGACATGGATAGCTCGGTAACTGAGGCATGGGGGGGGGGTTCTGTCGAAGAAGCTGTCGAGACTCCACTGAACTTGGACAGAATACAGAAGACAAACACGATATGGATGAGTGTATAGGTGTGCAAATGTGAGTGGAGCAATAAGGTTCAACTGCGGTCCGAATCTTATTGGTCGTTATTCTTTCAGGAAACAGGCTCTTAAGCCTGTACTAAACTGTGTGAGGGTTTGGACAACTTAAGTTCCTTAAGTTATAATAGAAGATAGGCTTGTTCAAATCTAGCTGCTAAGGCATCTACACTCTTTAGTCTTGCCTAGTGTTGCATCTGGGTAGTGGGTTGCCTAGTCGCCGAGGTTGGATATCATTGTGGTTTCCCTTCTGTGCATATTGTCTTCCCTTCTACTGAGTCTGGTGTCGTGGCAGGGTGCCATGTTCCGAGTGTTGCCGAAAGCTTGATATCAGGCTAGTCGCTGATAGGGAGAGGTTTTTTGGTCAATCCTGGCCTGATCGACCAAGGTCGATTTTGCTGGAACACGACATAATCACGTACGGGATCTGCAAGTAGATTTTTTGGCTTCTCCTTCTTAACATCCAAAAAAAAATTCATTGTCGATAATTGTTAACAGAATCGGTTTCTCCCGCAAACCGGTTCTCGATTCTTTCGTTCAGTATAAATAATTGAATCGAAGGAACGACTTGTTAACGATTCTTTTCATTATTGGTCACATGTGCATTCTATATAATTTGGTTGGTAATCTATCTGAATGAATATTCTACCTAAATCAAAGTTGACAAATGGGGCCATTAATACAGTCTGTCAACGAAACTGGCGCTTTAAATTTTCCTTTTTTGTTTAGTGTGAATGTAGCAAAAAACGAGGTTGACGCCAGGGATGAATCGTGGCGACGTGCAGGGCCAGGGAGGCAGCCCAATTGTTGAGGATACCTTGGTCCAGGACACACGCAACAGTGTTCTGGATCGAGGTACTTCTGATGATGCATGGACCCTCCTCAATGTATGTGAGGATCGCGCACAGGGGTGGGGGGTAGTGTGCGCACAACGCATACACTATCCTTCATAGGTTAGGAGTAGGGCAGGGATGGGCACTCTCCTGGAGAGGGAAGTTCCAGTACTCCACAAGTGGAGGATCGGTCTATCCCGGTGATCCAGGGGGGACCCCAATGGAAGATTCCTTTTAGGGCCCAAGCTTGGGGGAGAGTAGTTTAATCTGCTGCCATGGCACTAAGGTATTACTTCAGAGGATGAATGAGGATGATATGTATGAATGTAAATGAAATGTAATCTTGTACAATCTCAGGCCAATTGAACAAACCGTTTTCAGACAATTCAACACAATAACTTCAGCTTACAAGAAAGTGCCTTATTATGTTTCTGTAGTCATTTTTAATAAATTGCCTAATTGTTTAAATACCTTAACAAATATTTATTTAAAATATAACTTAAAAATTCTATTTTACAGAAACTTCATTACTTTATAATGATTTTTTAAATAATACGAAAAAAAACACAATTTATTTGCATACTGTTGAAGGAGTACATAAATATATGCTTAAAATAATCATTTTCAGTAACAGCTCCAGTCACAGCTCTGTGAAATATTATGTAGTTTTTTTTTATATTTAATGAATTTTCCTTAACATTACTTTATGTGTATATATATTCAACTAACTAATATAAACTTTAATCACATCTATTTTTTATTATAATTGTTTTTATATTGATAATTTATTTTATATTGTATTATATTTATATTTTATGATTTTACATTTGTATAATGTATTACTTATTATCTTGTGATTAATTTTGAATTTTCATTCAGATTTTATCTATTTAAAAAGTACCTTTTCAAATACATTTTTTTTTGGATTTAAGCATACTTTCATTTCTACAATCTACAATCTCATTTCATCATTATTTATTATAAGTTTAATTATTGTTTTAGCTATTGAGGTTTTTAATTCCTGCTTCAAACATAGCATTAATTAAATCTGTTGATGGGCTTATTAATTGTTTCCAACAGTATTTTAAGTGACCAGACATGATAATTAATTTATCCCACATCAGAAACCAACACCTTTTGTTTTGCAATAGAAAACTACCATTAAACAAATTTGAATCTTTTTTTCATGACATTCCCATACTTAGCCTAACATAAATTATTATTGTTTTAAATATTTATTTAATGAGTCACTAATTTTCTTATCAATGATTGAATTACAAATTTATTTTTAGTCTGTTTCATGAATTATCACTTTTTTCCCCATTATTTTTAAAGGGTTATATCTTTGTTTACAGTCTGCCTTATTTTTTTCCACAACCATTCTGTAAGTGGTTTCTTAAATTAAATAACTTGAATTCATTTTTTGATGAGGATTTTTAACAGGTTAAATAACTTTGGCCATTTGTTAAGGCATATGGATTAATTAAAACATCATGAATTAAATACAATGGATTAATAATAGAAGGTACTATAGAAAGGAAACATGCTAAAGGAAGGCCAAGACTGAGGTACATCTCAGGTTATGGGTATATAGATTGAGGAATGTACATGGAGTTGAAGGAACTTGTGGAAAATCATGATATATGGAGATCAGCTCCAAACCAAGTGGGATTGACAACAAAAGAAGAAACAATATTGAAATGTATAAACAACCTAACAGATTTATTTCTCAAATTAGGTTTATTTTCTTTGATCCTATCTAACCAGTCTACACTATTCAACCTTAGTTTTAATTCATCTAGGTCAGTCTCAAAATTGTATGATTTTAACATACAATTTAAATGAGAATTAAACAGTTTGATATTCATAATCACTTTTTCCAATAAGAAACTTAGTGTATTTGTTTAAATAGTATCTAATAATGTAGTAAGTACTTGTAACTAGAATAAATCATGAATTGAAAGTTTATCATTACTGGTTTTATGCCTTTTTTTTTACCTCCGGGACCACCGTTAGGTATTTCATCACAGGATGGAGATGAATGATTTGTAGCATGTGTGAAAATGCCATGCCTGACCAGGATTCAAACCTGGGACCTCCGGACTGGTGGTAGGTTTCTTATGCCACTGCTGTTCCATTCATCCTTGCCCCAAACCTTTTCCTTCAGCCCCTTGTAGTTTCCAATCTTCACTTCATCTATTCTTTTTCCTCTTCACATCCTTTCTTCTTCTACTGACCCTTTCAGTGCAATTGTCAAGATTTCACTTCCTGTAATCTCATGTTCTAACTAGTTTCCTTTTATAGGTATTTCTCACATAAGTGTTCTTTCTTTAATTCTGATCATTACTTTCTCATTTCTTACTTTATCCATTTAGAACTTATACTTGCAAAATTGCTAAAAGTATTCACATTATTGTTCTTTCTATAATATATAAGTTGAAACCCCTTAAAATTAGTCATATTCTGCTATATTTTTCAGTTACAATCTATTTAAATATTATAAATTGGTTCGATCAAACTTATCCTATTTTCTGTTTGAGGAATGATATTCCTAAAATATTACCACACTATTTTTTCCCTTTCCCTAATTGAACTCCAGCGAGTTCATTTGATTGGGAGATTGATATTTTAATTTCCCTTTTTGTATCTCCTGATTTTTTTTTTGATCAAAACGTTGTACCTATAATAAATAATTGTATTATTGAGTCAATTTGAAATTCAATCTGAATGGCTATACAGTTGACTATATGATTTTAAAGTTATCTTTCTTTGAATATTATTTCATATGTGTGCATTGCTTCCAAAATACAAAATAATACAAAAAACAGTTGTATTCTCATAAGGAAGTTTAAAAAGTTATATCCTGTAACACATTTTCAAAGATTTTTGAAGTTAGCATCTGGAACCAAATTTTAGGTTGGTAGCAATTTAGAAAAATGACGAATTAGTTGATTAACATGGTTTTGAATAATCTTTTTTACTCTCTTATGAGTGAATTAAACCTGTAGGTTTAAAGGTTTCAGCGTTTCCATTCTTGGCACAAACCTTCAACCTTTACTTAACCTCTTTTAAAGTGATTAATCAATACAATTTTTGCTTACTTTTACTATATACTTCTTTCAGCTTACTAACTATCTGGGAGATTAGAATTAGTCTTATCCTATAGTAATGATAATCAATAACTGACAACTGTTCCTGTTTCAGTAGGTTATTAAAAAAAACACCAAATTGGGTAAGGGTTACCTAAAAATACATAAAACAAATCTTATCTATCTGAAATGTTTCAGTACTTTAATACAATAGTCTGTACAATGTATAATTATGTTCTGATATAAACAATTTATCTGTTCAGGTAATGGTGAGATTAATTGCAAGAATACATTTCCAGTTAATTTTATTTTTTATGAACAGTTTTAAAATACCTATTTTTCCTCGTTTAATTACACAGATGAATTAGGTTTTGTAACTGTCATACAATTACATAAAAAATGATGCACAGAGATTTAATTAATTACTACTACATTTTTTCTGGTTAATCGTCCACTAGAGTTGGCTACTGATTTGATGATTTGTTTTTCGGATTCAAATCATTTGTTCTAATTCTGTGAATATAAATCCCATGATCTACTGCTTTGATCAGTAGTTCTAACAGGAGTCACAACTCTAAATCATCTGTGGCGACAGTTATGATTCGAATGAACAAACAACTGAACACACCTACTTCTACTCTCTCAACTTCTAATGCTGCACATCAAGTCTTATGCAAATAATCCTTCCATATCTCACAATTCAAGAATCAATTTCTATAATATGTTTCTGATTTATTTATTGAAATGGCTGCAGTCAATCAGTAATGATGTCGCCAACAGGCGGCCTGTCTGGTGATGTAACTGTAAAGTATAAAATGAAGAAATTGTTGATGATTTAATTGTTTACCAATGCATTATCAAAAATAAATTAATCTACCCAATCAAATCAAACTTAGTTATTCCAGAATAAATAAAATTAGTAAAGACCCACTGCTTTATTACTCACTTGTTTACATATAATTAAATAGTTCATTAGTCAACAGCTGTGTATCGCTTACTTTTACAGTGATTATTAGAAATGAAATCATTGAAGTATTTTTTAACATTAGCTGGATAAAAATATCATGATATTTTTAATTCCTTGTACAAAGTAAAGCAAATATTGTAAAAAAAAAAAATTTCGGTTTTCAGATTTCAACGGAATATCCATTTTTTTTTTTTTTTTTTTTTTTTTTTTTTTTTTTGTGAATGAATGAATGAATTGTAGCGTGTGTGAAAAATGCCATGCCTGACCGGGATTCGAACCCGGGACCTCCGGAATGAAAGACCGAGACGCTACCACTCGGCCACGGATGCCGGCGAAATAAGTTGGTCAAAATATTCATTTTGACCAACCCTGAATCCATTTTATGTATTTTCGGCGTATACGTATATACATATACATCTCGCTTAATTCAAAAACGATTAACCGTAGAATGATGAAATTTTGGGTTTAGAACTATTGTAATTTGTAGTTGTGTACCTCCCCTTTTGATTCGACTGGACCAAAAGTGTCCAAAAAAAGCACAAAATCCAAAGCATTTGGATTTTGAATTTTTTCTTAACAGCAGTAACAAGCCATCATTGAGAACTTTTCAACGATATATCATAGGTGGTTATTATTTTCATCGGTTCCAGATTTATAGCCAAATTAAATTTTAATTAATGAAATATTTGACTCTTACAAGGGGAAGGCACATAGATTCGAAACCGGTATTTAAAAATAAAGCGCCTGTCAAGGTTTTTTGGTATTGCGTTGCAGTGATTCATAAAAATACTCTTTTATAAGTGTTCTTAATAATAATTGACTTCGGATACAGTGAAACATTCGTATGACTCGAATCCGTGATACTAATCTCGACAACTGACTGATTTGTATGATTTGAATCATTAAATTTGTTTCTACCAACCCTGTCGACAACCAGTTTAGACACACTAGATTTCATCGCCTGTAACGGAAAAACGCTTTTATTTATTGCTAAACAAAATTTATTTATATATTGATTTTTTCTTTTATAAACAAAATTTGATAATTGTTCTAGAAGAGAAAATTTTTAAAAGTGATAGAAAACATTTTAGAAACTGTTTAAAGTATTATCAGATTTTATCTTGGTAAACAACGATCAAACATTAACTTTCGAAAAATGTTATAATTCAAAGCAATATTATATTAAATCCACGAAAGCTGAAAGGGATAAATAGTGTTATAACTAAATTTTGAAACGCTATAATTTGGTAAATGATTATAACTTGCAGATAATAATTTATATTGAATATTAATTTGTTAAATTTAATATAAATGTATTAACGTTTCTCTTTTTTAACATATAACACAATTTATGTAGCACCAAATGCCAAACCAATCAACCTGACCAACGTCCACGCATGTTTCGACACATAATGCAATTAACTTTTAAGTGGTTGGTAGGTTGTCTAAGTTAATGTGTTTTGGTTTTAAAATAGTGCAATGGCTAAAATTTTTACTCCTACTAATCAAATAAGATTAACTAATGTAGCTGTAGTGCGGATGAAAAAGGGTGGAAAACGATTTGAAATTGCATGTTATCGAAATAAAGTTGTATCGTGGAGAAATAAAACGTAAGTATATCCTTAGTATCGTCAATATATTTATTAAAATTTTATTTGTTACCTTATATTATCATCAAAGTTTTAGAGAGTAATTTGCTGAGTAAAATTATTAAAATAATTAAATTATTAACATTTGTTGACTAGAATCGTTGAAATATAACAAGCTGTTTGTTCGCATGAAGAAACTTAGGAAAATAAGTTACTGATGGTTAATTCCCGATTGAAGTTTTATTACATTTTGTTAAGATGTTGAAAAAATTAGTGACTGGTAGGATGAAAAATTTTATATCCTCAATTTTAAGTTTTTTTTTTTCCTTTTTACAGTCATTCTAGTTTTCAATATAATGTGTTAACAAAAACAATGGATTCTGCCATTTGCATTTTTAGAATTGAGGTTATATTGCAGTTCAGTAGTAATTATTGAATACAAAATTATGAATTGTAATTAGAGTAATGCAGTTGTAGAGTAGAGATAGGAAATAATATTAACTGTAATGCATTTGCTACTTAATTTTTATATTTTCTAAAATGTAACTCTTTGCTCTTATTAGTCATTTTAATTTCAGATAAATCCTTACATTACTTTCAATATTATTTAATGATATATGCATATGTGTAGTTTAATTTAAATTCTGAATAATAATTCCTATCATAGAATTTAAGAAATATTTTTCTATGAAAAGTAGCTTATTTTAGTTTAGCAATATAGTATGATAATGTTAAAAACATTCTTTCAATCATTATAATTAATAACAAAGCGATGAACACTTAACTTTTCTAAATCATATGACCAATATGCCTTCACTTTTGAGATTTTTTACATGTTATAAAATGTATTACTTGTAAAAATACATTTTTACAAGTAATACATTATGTAGCACATTTATCATTTATTTGTCTCTATTATTTAATAATTAAAATCATTAATTTATATTAAGGATATTAAAATTAATCGATTACACTAATGTCTGAATATAAAATGTTTTATTACCTCTTTAGACAATTCAAATTTTCAAAATTCAAAATCTGTACAGTTTATATACTTGATAATTGATCATCAGAGCAGTTTACATTCTCTCTGATGAGAATGTAAACTGCTTTGGGGGGCAGTTTAGTAACTGGGGGGGTTTTAGTAAATGACTATCAGTCTTTGTAGTTTCAGAAGAAAATAAAACTATTTGAGTTTCAGACTTGTTTATTGCTTTAACTGTATTAAAATAGTAATCATTTAAAAAAAAATTATTTTAACCAGGAGTTCTTAATTTTAATAAAGAAATTTTTACCAAAAAGAATAGTCGCTTTTAAAAATTAGCAACTTCAACTTTTATTAAACTAGACAATAGAATAGTTTTATATAACTTATTATAATTCTTGGCGTTGATAAATGGGCTTATTATGCTTTTACGGGTGTTTTTAGTAAATTATTTGTATTCCAACGTAGAAATTTCAACGCAGTTATTTTTTTCTTTTCATTTCGACCACTATGGATCATGTTTACATAGTTTTGATTTTTTCTTTTTCCAAAAGATTTTCATTCTTTTGTTCTGTTGTTGTTTTTGCTTTTCTTCTGTCCATTTATTCAGGTTTATGCCCTTCTTTTTTTTTCTCTCTGGAATTTAGATTCTTGAATCACTTTTCTAAATTTATTTCTGTTTACACAGATCGTTAGAAATGTTTAATGGTTTTAGATCTGTTTCTCTTTCTTTAAAGCAGTTGGTCTTTGTGGCTTTGTTTATGTAGAAATTGAATATCTGTTTTGGTAATCTTTGGTTGTTTATTCTTTATAAATGTTCATAAAACTGTAATCTTCTTTTCTGGATTAAGTCCCCAATTTTTTCTCTATTTTTCTGTATGTTTATAAATTTCTTTTTCACTTTTCAGTTTGTAAATGCCATCCATATTTTGATCCATAAACTTTTTTTAAGATGCTTTTTTTTTTGCTATTTCTTGTTCAAATGAACAATGATTGAATTGAACATAAAGTGATTGCTCCCATTCTGCTCCATACGGTGTTTCTCATGGGACTACAGTTTTATAGTGCCTCAGTTTGGAGTTATATGACATATATTTTATTGTAAATGTTTTTTGTGAGATGATAGGCAGTTATTATATTTTGTAGTTCTGTTCAGATCAAGGTTTTACCATGGTTTCCCTTGATTCCATTCAACCTAATGTTAAGTTTTTTTTTTCTTAGATTGGATATTATTCCTACTCATTTGTGGCATTATGTATTTTATTATATATCAATTGAAATAATAAACAATTTATTTTTATTTACTGTTTTCAGAGAAAAGGATATTGATGAAGTCCTTCAAACACATACAGTGTTCACAAATGTATCAAAGGGCCAAGTAGCAAAGAAAGAGGATCTTTTAAAAGCATTTGGTAAAGATGATCCAACAGAAGTATGTAAAGAAATATTGGCGAAAGGAGAATTACAAGTATCTGATAAAGAAAGGCAAACACAACTTGATTCATTATTTAAGGATATTGCCACTACTGTTTCTGGTATTTTATAGTAATTAATATTTTATTGGTAATTATTTTATGATCTTTTTCTTTAACCAGATTACTGGTATAATCTAATATTTTTACTTCCTTCTAGTCTTGTTTAAGTACTGTAAATATGTGTTTCCATTTTTATATATTTAGCATTCTTTGATTAAAAAATGACTAGTCAACAATAGATCTATGATAGTTTGTTTTTTTGGGTTTTCATTTTCCCCTCTCAATATGTGTGCATGTGCGTGCACACGCATGTCTAGCAGAGGAGAACTAGTATTAGACTAGCGGGAGGATTAGACTAGTAGAGGCCTTCCTGACTAGTTTTAATGCTAATGACTCCTTATTAATGTCCTTAGCTGCCATTCCTAATTAATATTCCATCCCATTCTGGTGGCCTGTGGATGTAAGTAGCTACTAGTAAATTCATTATTTGAACAAGTTATGCTGCTGCCTATGGGCCCTGAATCAAGAAAGATAAAGAGAAATTTGTGGGCTTCAGAAATATCAAATTAAATAATTAAATCAATTTGTTAAAAAAATGTCTTATGTAATTAACTCTTTTTACTGAAGATTGTTTCTTTTTTATTTTAAAATATTTCTTTAATAGTTTAGGTTGTTAAGAGTAATCTATTTATAAACATTTTTTTTTTTTTTAATTTTGAACATTTTTTTTAGTAGGCATTTTATATGAAAGATTGTAAAATTAATTATTTTGAAATCTATTAAAATAAGTAAAATGAACCTAAAATTAAAATTAATTTTTTCTACGATTTGTTTAGATTCAACTTTTTTTCTTTTTTTTAATTTTAAACTTTACAGAGAAATACTTTTCTATATTACAAATATGTATTGCTATGAAAACAACAGTGAAAAAATAATAAAGCATCTGCACATTTTAAATTTATGTCCAATTGGGTAGACTATATGAGTGATAATATTTTCTTTTCTAAACTTTCAGGATGGTTTCTTGTCAAAACTAGTAGAATTGTGAAAATAAAACTATAAACTTAAACTTGCATTGTTTGCACTTTTCATACAATATGAAGTTGCAGTTTATGATAAATAGTCAGAATTAGAAAAAAAATGATAGAGATATACAAAAATGAATAAAACCATAATATCCAAAAATAATTTTGCATCTGAGGTGCCTGCTATATTATGCATTATAAGCCCTTTTTTTTTTTTACTATAACAGTAGCTTATATATATATATATTTTTTTTTTTTTTTTTTTTTTTTGCAGCTAACTTGCTTTAGTTTGGATTTTTTGGTTTATTATTTTACAGTATAGT
>JAAAKQ030025925.1:0-17490 GCA_010016005.3 Zanna intricata
GGTCAGGATATATTGAATTACAACAACCTGTGGACATCATTTTTAATATAACACGAACAGAATTTCAACTTCAGCAAGACTCTACATTTATCGTAATTATTTTTATAATATCTATCTTACATATTTTAATTATTATTTCCTAAGCATTTCCTCTTAATGTAAAAAACGCATCACTTACGTAGCAGACTTTAAACGGAAGCTTATTTTACGCGCTGAACAGATCGGATATCGTTCCGCCGGTAAACAGTTCTCGGTAAACGAAGGGAATGTACGTCAGTGACGCAGTGCGAAACAGAAATTATTGCTTGTAAACCAACAAGAAATCTTTTTCGGGGAAAAAAACATGGAAAATATCCGGAAAACACGGAAAATATCTGTTTTGGCCTATTTCCGCACAAATGTTCTTCCAGTAACAAAGAGATGGACTGATGTTAAAGGCCAGGGAAATTGCCAGGAATAATGGTCTTCAATTTAAAGTTAGCCGTGAATGTTATGAGAAATTCATAAATAAGCAATTTTGTCATCGCGTCGCAGAACCTCAATTTGCCAGAAGTTACCATTAGATTATGAGCATAAATTAGCATAGATTAGTAGATTATATCAACGTTTTTTAATCGATCTACAATTAAAAAACCAACACTGTCTCAGTCAAATCGGTCACAGAGATGAAGTTATTGTGTTCTTTGATATACCATCAAATTACAATGTAAGTGAGAAGGAACACAGACAAGTAACGGTAAAAACAACTGGATACGTTAAAATAAGAGTAACTGTTGAGTGTTACTGCTGACGCAAATAAATCATCGCCGGATGTAATTCTGAACAGGAAAACTGTGCCAAAATAAAGATTCTGTAATGGTGTAATTTTTCGAGCTGAACAGAACCCCTGGATTACGAGTGATCTAATGCAAGATCGCTTAGAATGTATACCGGAACATAGATCTGATGGACTTCTGAAAAGAAACAGTATGTTTAGTGTTCAATGCTTTTCGTGGTCATTTATCTGACAACATTAAAACAAAACTGACAAATGAAAAATGTGATACAGTTGTAATTCCTGGAAGTATAACAAATCAATTACAACCGCTGGATGTTGGGGTTAATGAATCTTTTAAAGATCGTATTCGTGCACAATATAATCAGTGGTTGACTTAAAACGGATCATCACCTTATACCGAGCGGCAAAACTAAACGAGCATCAGCGGCAACGATTGTAGAATAGATTGCAAAATCTTGGAATGATTTGCTATCAGAAATAATTAAAAAGTCATCCTTAAAATGCTGCTTTCGAAAGCATCGAATGGTTCCGAAGACGATGTACTTTGGAATCACAGTGACTCAAATGAATCCGACTCAAATGAAACTGACGACGACGATTTCACAACATAGAAAGCCAACATGACACACTGTTTAGTCAGAAAAAATTACTTTTACTGGTAATAAAATGCCGTACTTACAAAGTAAAATTAACTAGAGCTCCTTAATTATGAACTCCCCAAGCTAACTACGTTATATCTGAGATATTATGTTACAAAATATAGTGTTAAGTGCTTTCGATTAAGGTGTTAGGTATATTGGATTATTCAATAAATTGTTGTAGTAGCTACTATTTAATTTTTTATATTAATTTTTGAAAATGGGATGAACTTAATGAAAAATACTTATATGATGTACCGTAATTTAAAATAAATAATACGTATTTTAATATTTCTAGGGTAATTATATTTTTCCCAGAAATTATTTTTAAAATTGCGTGCCTCTTAAATTCAGTGGCGCATTAAATTCAAAGAAGTAGGTATTAAAAGTGTTGTTTTAATGATTGCTTAACTATTAATATATCTTTAATTCTGGGGATAGCATTAGTGATAGTGGAAAGAAATAAATTGTATGGTATCAGTATTTACTCACTTAAATGAAAATATATTATGAAATATTTTTATTTAATGTAATTGCAGACAATATGTAGAAAAAAAGATCAACTGTAGTGATACTGAGAAGCTATTTTCACACCCTTCTACACAATCAGATTTATCGGGTGATGGAAGTATGAGCCACAGCCCTCTGTCTTGTTCTTCTGATAGTGCAGTTTCTCCAGTACCAGATAAGCTTGAGACGGCAAATAAAAGTCATCTAAAAAAAAAGTCAGTTTTATTTGTTTTATGTACTGTAATGTTTATTATATATTTTTTATTATATTTTTAATAATAATCATAATTGAATTTCTAAGAGAGGTAGTATGCTTAGTTTTTACTTCTTTCACGATATTTATTTTTGGACTAATCCTAAATATTAATCTTTAAACCGAAAATTTTTCCTGTTATTTATAACTCAAGTACAGATCTTTCATCAGTCACACATATTTCATGTTTCATTTTTATTTTATTCTGGGTTAAATGTTAGTCACAATATATATAACGCCTTCTACATTTCAGCTCTTTATACGTATTACATAGTATCGTATTGCTTTAGGTTTTACCTTCTAAATATCCTTCCATTACTAAATTAATTTAATATTTAGGTTGCTTTAATATTTGCCTCTAACTTAATTCTTCTTCTTCTTGTGAGGTTTTATTTCAACTTATTTATCATAATCATCTTATAATACCTTTATTTTGAATTTTTCCACATCATCTCATCATAAAAACCTCTGTTTTTTCCTTTCTGTATTTTTTTTTATATCAGTGTAATTGTAATTAATATGTTTATTACAAAAATAAAACTATTTCTAATAATGGTATCTAGTTTGCTGAACAATATTTTTTGCTGAAATATTCAAGTTTTTTTTTTTTTTTTTAAAGTTGTTGCAAAAATTATATAAAAAATGTATTAGTAAGTAATATTGCAATATTTATTAATATACATTATGTATTGTGACTATATAATAATCTATTTGTGTAACGTTTTTTCTTTATTCATTTTTTATTGTTTTTGTTAGAATTTGACATTATTACATCTTTGAAAATCTCTTTTGATTAATATCTTTTTACCAACAATTGAAAATTATAAAGCACTTATAATGAAGAAATTAATACTCTTTTCTACAATGTTATTAAAATTTGCTCAAATTAATTTTAATTTACCATTCAAAGAAAATAAACTTTGTTAACGTTTATCAAAATCACAAGGATCAATTCTGGGAAATTCAGCTTCAAAATTTTAAAAAAGTGGAGTCGTACCTATTATGTCACTACTGATTACTTTTGAATTTGTTTAAGCTGTTTCTTTAAAAACCGACATTAAACATTATAGAAAATAATAAACCACTGTGATAAACTATATTTCAGATTAAATGTGAACATTTTTATTATCCAACACATAAAAGTCTTCATCATTTTTTCCTGTAAACTTATTCATTTAATTACATAGGCTTCCACCAAGTTTCATAATTAGTTTATACCGAGCCATCATTTGAAAAGTTACCACATTTATTATTTAACAGCTACCTTTCATATTTCTGTTTGGCACGTATACCATTCTCGAGGGGAACCTTTTTAAAATTATTTTCAAAGCGATGGAACTAATACTCTCTGCTACACATAAACCAACTCAAAAGCCATAAATGACAATGTTATCATTTAATTACATTAATTGACAAACCGAAAAAAATAATGAATTTTAGTAAAAAGAGAATTAAATACCGCCCGCTTCTTCACTCGGTAGGTGCGAATAACCATTTGGAGTAGTACTTCTTTTAAATATCAATCCAACAAAATTAATTACAAAATTACGTGATATTAGTTTTTAAACAGTTTGAAATAATTATAATCTGTGGATTAAAAGTGTGAAAATTATTTTTTAAACTACAAACACAAAATTTTGCCCTTAAATGTTTTCTAAATTTTCAAGGATGAAAACTTATTTTTTCTAATGGGACGATGTAGTTTGTGACATGTCATTGGAAGGCTCTTTGAATGACAAGTAATTTGTTACAAAATAAAATAAAAATAGTTTCTCTGATATTGAATTTATGATTAAAAATGTGTTTTTTAGGTTATGTTAGGACACAGTGTTACTGACCCAATGCATTAGGTCTGAAATCGTCCTTTCTTGTTAAAAATATGAGTTTTAGGTTTCTCCGGCACTGAAAAAACGTACCAGTAAACACAGCATTATAACATCAGTTCAACATATAAAAAAACAATAATAAGGTATCTACTTCTTTGCTGTTAACATGTTAAAAAATTTATTTACTCTAATATTCATGCCTTTTACTAAAATTAAATCATCATCTTTTGTGCAGCCAATTTTTGTAATATTTTAGTCAATTAATGATGATAAATTAAATTTTATCACTGATGTTCCATAAATTTAAAAATTTTTTAATTTATTTTTCAAGCATATATTTATTTATTTATTTTCTGAGTGATGCATGATTCTAACTAAACAGACCCCTCATTAGAATGCTTAAGTAGTTCACAAGGTAAAATAAAAATGTTTTGAAATAAATTATTAAAAATAAATTTTTTTAGTTATCATTTCAAAAGTTTATAATTTTAATCCATAATTATATGGATTTTAAACGTCTTTAAAATTTTAACAGCTATCTATTTAAAACGTCTTTCAAATCACACCGAAACTTTTGGGTATCAAACAGAATTTTGTAGCGTAACGAAAAGGTCTATATCGTCCTGCATTACTAACTCCCTAATAATTAGTCTCAGAGACGTAAATATGGTTTCACTTTATAACTTACATGGGTAGCTCACCGATAAGATAGAGTTTGCGTCACTGGCGAGCTGGTTGGTGGGATGGGTCCACAGCGCAGATCGGCCAAAATTGGCGATCTCGCTCATTTCCATTCAGTGTATTTTACGACTGAGACGTCATAGCGCAGTAATTCGAGTGTTTGTGTTTAGAGTTTGTTGAGATATATCGTTTAAAATAATAATATACTAGGTAATAGTAATTCTTCAAAAAAAATTTACTAGGTAAATCACTTAATAGTAATTTACTAAGTAATAACTAATAATGAATTTATTAAGTACTAATAAGTGAATTTTGAACAACATTTATGAGCAAAAAATTAAAGTAAACATCTAAAAAGGAATAAAAATTCAATGTATCAGTCTCAGCCCGCGCAAAACCCAGCCGGAAATATAAATTACGCATATCGTTGGAAAGGAGAGGTTATGGGCCAGGCACAAGTAACCCAATGTCCGGTGCTGAGCTATCGAGGCTGGTTTAACGCTACTTATTGCGCCTTATGTCTTATGTGTGTCTCTTGCTTCTCATTCACAGATCATTGTTGAACAAAATTATCGTCGAAATAAATACCATGTACCATTTAGTACCTGTTTTACGTTAAAATTAAGTTTAGTATGCAGTAAATGTTTCGGTTTTATTTCAATCCAGTACACCAAAGTGACTCGCTGGACATACAGACCGATCAATTTATTTGTAGAGTTTTTCAAATGAAAGAACTAAAATTTTCCATTGGAGACTTTCAGTTTTGTTAAAAAAGATACGATTTTGGCTCTCCCATTTAAATCTACAGATAAGTTGGTCGGTCTGCAGTTCGGAGGAATTTCATCCAAGGTCTGTAACATTTTATGTTAAACCAATGGCCATGCGCCCTGACACAGCCCCCCCGATATTTTTTCAAAATAAATTATATCAGAGATAATATTTCTAATGCTTAGAAGTAATATATAACCTTATCTTCTAATTTTTAGATTTCAAGGCGGTATTTATACAGCTTTATCAGTGGAATCAATTGATATTATTCTTAGTAAAGCGATTAATGTGGAGTTTACATGTCATTCTTTCCCAGTTCATAATAGTTACTATGGCAATTGCCAACAGCTAAGTGATGTAGAATCCGCAAAACTAAATGAGTTAATTATTGCTAACAAAGGACTTCTTGCTCCTATAGATCATGAAATTGGCAAAATTGTGGGAGAAGACATCCACTTTAAGGTGCGTATATGGTACTTCTTTAAAATTTCATTATTTATCCTATTTACATTTGATGTCAATTGATAATTTATTCAATTAACACTACTTAATGTCATTGACTTTACAATTTTCCTAGGGTGTCTGCTCTACCTAATAATTACCTGAAACTCCTTTTCTAAAACCTTTTCTAGTATCACCTATAATTTGTTGTGAAAGTCTCCCTTGTCATTGAACAAGTCTTACGAGCTTCATGTTTATATTTTTAATGAAAAGTCACAAGGAGTTAAATATGGTGAGTACAGGTGATATGGAATGAGTGGAAAACTATTATCCACTAAAAGCTACATTATTACCATTTTCAGAGATCTTGTATAGGAAGTATACAAGATATGAAATCAAGAGGAATTTGAGTTTACATCACAGAATCTGTCATCTTGAAAATTTTTTCTCAAGAAAAATGAGAGTACAATAGAATAAGTAAATTTGGAATGACTGTAATATATTTTGGATAGTTGAAACTTTTACTCTCCTGTCTATATCGCTGTCTTTATCGTGTATATAGCTTCGCTATAGCTGCTATATAGATTACAAGGGAAAGTATGGTGATCGGTCAAGAGTGGGCATATCCGGTTTTCAACGAATCTTGATGAATTGACCCCTAAGGATCCCAGAAAAGCGAGAAATGGCATCGAAATTTCCGCGACAAAATTTTGTATGTTGGCGCGTAAATCATATTTCCAGAACTACTGGAACAATTTTCACCAAAGTTGGCTAAAATACCTCTATAGTAGGGGCACTGATGCTATTAAATTTTTTATTCAAAGGAGCAGGGGTGGGGGATGCTGGGGGTAAAAACAAGATCGTCTCCAGATTTTGCATAATTAATTAATTGCATAATTTTTTTTTTTTTTTTTTTATAATTTTGTGAATATTAATAAAGTAAACAACTTCTGTAAAAAAACTTTTTTGCTAAATTTCTCCCCCACCCCTAAAAGTGGCTTTAATTTTGAATAATTATAGAAGCCAGTAAAGACAGAAGGCAGTAAAATTTTCGTTGCATTTTTTTTTGTGAACAATTATTAAAAAAAAATCATCTTTTCTATAAAAATGTTATTTTTTTAGTTTTGGCCGGTAATGAAGGAATGCCATTTACGCACGCCACCACGGGTGTGTCAGACTCGGACCCAGGACGCTATTCGTCAAGGGCTAGCTAACAAGCTAACAGGTTATGCCAAGGTGTTGTTAGGTATATATAGCCTTCCCCATACCGACTAAACTTCCCTCACCGTTCTCCTCCCCGAGACCGGACCTGCAGTTAAGCATTACTCAGCATCGGGGAGGTGCATTTGGGTTCTGAGGTTCCAGAGTCCCCATGCATTATCATCGCCACCCACCCGAGCAAGCCCGGACAGATGACAACTCAGCAGAGGACTATCCATCACCCCTTCCCCCTCCGGTTCGTTTCTTCACCACACTACTGAGGACTTTATCTATGTACGTCTTCTTCAATCTTCGTCCTTGGTATCACACACACATTCGTCCATCACATTCATTCATCTTAATCCACACCACACTTTAGGTGTATGTGTGGGTGTTCGTGGATGTGTGTATGTATGTATGTACTCATTTGCATGTCTGTTAATATTTTTTTTGTATGTGTGTGTATTCGTGTATGCATTCATTTTGCAAGTCTGTTATTTTTTATTTTTATTTTTTTTGTATGTGTAAATATTCGTGTATGTACGTATGTATTCATGTCTAGGGTTCAGAAGTCCCCGTGCATCCTTATCGCCCCCATCCCTGCAAGCAGGGACGCGCGACGACTCAGCAGGAGGTTGTGTGTCCCCCCGACTCCTCCGTGTAAGTGTAACTGTGTCACCGTCGAGAGTTCAGGAGTCCCGGTGCGTCATCATCACTGCCCCTCCCTGCAAGCAGGAACGCGCGACGACTCAGCAGAGGGCTGTCCCTACCTCTCGACTCCGCCGTCCGATGCGTTGAAGAACTCCGCTCGAGGGTCTCTCTGAGTCTATTCAAACTCCTCTTCTCCTGCACTCCTCTGCCTTCAGGTTCATAACTAAAGCAGCAAATCTGTCCACTGCCCTCCAGTTTTCGTGCGAGGACAACATGTATGGCACTAAATCCTTAGGTCTGAATCCGTCTATACCAGCCGTTACTCTTTGCAGGCGTCACCACGGACACTGCAGCAGCGTGTGCTCCGCAGTGTCCGGCGCGAAACAAAACATGGAGGTGTCAGTATCCCTCTTGCCGATGCGGTGCAAGTACGATTCAAAATTACCATGCCCGGTTAAGAGTTGCGTCATATGGAAGGTAACCTCACCATGACGTCTGAAGCTCCAGCCCTTGAGATCAGCAATCAACGTCATGGTCCACATACCACTACCGACCTCCCGCCATCTGTCTCCCCAACTATTAAAGGTGTCCTGCTTTGCCTCGTCTTTACTCACGCCATCAAATATGGCCACTCGTTCCCTAACTTGCAAATCGATAGGCGGTGCCGCAGCTAACACACAAAATGCTTCATAGGACACCGTTCTATATAATTACACCTAGAATGACCGTCTGTGAACCTTTTGTAATCTCTCTCTGTTGCACCGATAATCGATTCAGAACGCCAGGCAGGCACTGCGTATAACAATGCGGACGCTACAGCAGACATAATTACCTTCCTCTTCGAGGCCCTAGGAGCCGCCTGCGATGCCATGAGAATATTTAAAGGTTTAACCATGCCCTCCGCCCTGCCAAAACAATGTAACGTGTTCAGTGAAGCAGCAAGCCCTGTCCATGATCACACTCAAGTATTTAACCGACGATTTCTCTATCAAGACATGTTGTCCCACCTGCAGAATAGAAGGCGAGTCTTCTCCTGCCTGCCAGTCTTACATATTCGCATTTATTCAACGCCAATGACAAATTATGCTGGTTCAGCCAGGTGTTGATGCCCGCAAAGCAGTATTACCATTGTTCTCAATATCAAGCTCCGTCTTACCGCTAATTAACAACGCAAGGTCGTCCGCATAGGCTATGGACTGAACACCAGGCGGTAAACACAATCCGAGGAGCTAGTCGAAAACTACCACCCACAGGGGTCCCAATACGGAACCCTATGGAACTCCTCCGTATATCTGAAACGCCACGTTACTTCCCTGGGCCTCAGCAGAGGTCCAGCGCTCACTAAGATACTGCCTAATTTGATATCGTAGGTACTCGCTGATAACTTTACGTTGAAGGGCGGATCATGATAGAGCCCCAGGTCACAGTCCCAAACGCATTGGAGACATCTAGCAACACAAGCATCAGGATGTGCCTGGTTCTCCACGTACCTCTTCTGATCTCAGCAGCCCATTGAATCACTCTAGAAATAGCCTGCGTGGTAGATCTGCCACTTCAAAAACCATACTGATTCTGACTGATACCAACACCAGCATTCAGCTCCTCGATAAGTCTGTATGACAGCATCCTTTCAACCGCCTTCCTATGTCTTGGAACAACTCCGGAGTCAAGCTGGGTTGTCTTCTGATCTTGCGGACGGCACCTCTTATAATAGCATCCACCTGACGCCTTGAAAATACTGGTGTATAACTCCTTGCAGCAGTCAGAAAAACAGGATCGGCAATCGCAAGTACCGAAGCGTGATTGTCACTGTTTCATCAGCATCAGCCAGCACCCTCCAGTCTCATACATCATGATTCCAGCCCTGGCTGAAAATAGTCAAGTCGAGAACGGAAGAATGCCCTCTAGCCTTAAAAGTGGGTGTTGCGTCCTTGATGCAATACAATCCATGGCCGTACATCAGTGATCTAATCGCCACGACGATTGGTGAACGAGCTACTGGCCAACACCGCCTTACAATTAAAATCCCCCATCAGAATAACTTTCTTACTGGCTCTGCAGATCACTTCACCCAGTCTGTCAACAAAGTCGGCATATTCCCTCAGATCACAATTAGGGGATATATAAGCCCCAATGACATTGGCTCCTGTAAGCTCCACGGCGATTATTCCTTCTTCTCTGACTAGCAGTTACCAGCCTAACCTCCCGCTGACATCACACATGGCGACGTCGCCTACGCTGTCCGCGCACCAGCCATTCCTGGCCACAGTCTTTCTATTCCGCTCAGTGGTTTTAAGTATGTCCATATCCAGCCGGGTAGCAAGCTCCCCCACAAGGTCATTAGAGACCGGGCTCCTGTTAGCGTTGGAAAGGAGCAACTTAAACATTGCTGCTCCTTTCGCACATGAAGCCTCCGGTGTGATAGGTTGAACTTCCGCAGTCAAGACATTTCTTGGCCTCACGGCAGGTACTAATCTAGTGACCGTTACTGCCACAGTAATAGCATAAATTAGCCCTATTAGGGTTGCGACAGTCAACACTCCTATGCCCGGTGTCCCAACACCTGAAGCACCAGTCCCAGTCTTCACGTATGTGGGCTCGACACTGAACCCAGCCGATCTTGATGCGTTGCTCAACTAACCTACAGGCCGCTCGGTACGTGGTGACAACAGTAACATTCTTGGTTTCGCCATAGGCGGGCCTAATCGACGAAATCCTAAAATCCTCGTCTTCACCCCGTCAGTTCGCTTGATTTCCTGTTCTGTTGATTCTGCCTCAATATTCTTAATATAGACGACAGCTCGCCTTCCGCCACGCGTCTTAAGAATAACTTGGAGCTTGGCAGCCTTGCCTCTTAACGCCGGTGAGAACTCTTTAGCCTTCTGAGCACCCTTGATGCTTACATGAAGCTCCTCGTTACTTCCCTTCCTCAAAGAAATGACCTCGCTAACCTGTTCTCTGAAAACCACACCCTTCATTGTATGAAGCAAGTCTGCATACGTTTTACCAGATGCTTTAACGATAACAGTCCTGCTGTCCTCCACAGGAGGAGTGGACTCTTTCACAGACAGAATTCCCGTCACGGTCCGATCAGTGGAGGTCTCAGAATGCATAAATAATATCTTAACCTTCTCCTTTTGCTTCCTGGTCATGTATGCCAGCAACTTACGCACAGAGTTCCAACCCCACCACCGGGGAGCATGAACATCACCTCCTCCGGCTGCAACAAGACATGTCTGTACCCACGCATTATCAACGGCAACGACGTTCTCTCACCATCACTAGTTATAGTAAATTTTATATTTACGAGTCCTCCTAACTGCTGCTTCTTCACCCATTAGAGTAGTTTCGTCAATTAGTACATCCCCAGGTTTCAGCGTGATATCACGATTGCGGACAAGATCATGCAGACTGCAGGTGTTTACCGACTCCTTAGGCAACTCCTTAATTATCGTGAATCTCTCCTTATATGTAACAGGCCATTTTCGCGGGATCACATCCAAGAGCTCCTCATCAGGAAGCTTAACATCTATCTAATATGTTAGTAAGATCTGAATCTACAGTTATATCCGTCTGCATGGCCTGCGTCACTGCCACCAGAGGTGGTGACGTTTTCCCCAGCTTCTTCAGCCCTAGATGTATTTGGGCCAACTCCTTCTCGTGTGTCGCGATATACTTAGCCAGATCAGGTTCCAGGTTCTGCTTTAAAAGCATCATTTCCATTCCTAGTTGATTAGTGAGGTCACCCAGACTACCCTGCGAGAAGTCTTCTTCCTCAGAGGTCACAGGTCGACAATGCTTCTTGCCCTTAATGTCCGTACTCTTCTGTGTCACTGTAGTTCCTCTTGCCGAACTTTGGGAGGCTCCCCCATCCATAGGGAGAGACCCACGACGACGCATGTTGGCTTGTCGTAATCTACGCCAAAAACCAAGTCAAACGAGTACCCACTCGACTTTTTTTGGGGCCCCCCAGGGGTCGGGGTTTGAAAGGGTTGGGGGGAAGTAAAATATATCTCCCCAAAACCGAGGTCGGATTTTTGAGGGGCCAGGGGGTGGAAGGAGGAGGCATCCGGATTGGGGGGTACTCGCGGATACTGTATTTCATTGAATTAAATAAACAAATGTTAGAAAATCCGTATGATGAAAAACTCCTACAACTGGGTTGTCAGCTTTTGTATACAGTAAAAAAAATTCATGCTACATCACTGTCAGAAAATGTTAACTAAGAATGCATTAGCATAAAAGTAACTTTGCACTATCTTATAAAAGTAAGAAAGTTCACAAGAGATGGAAAAATCACTACGGCATATTCTACAATGAATCAGCTAATCCCTCTACATTATTAAATATTAGTCTTACTATATGGTCAATTTTTTTCAGATCATTAATATAAACTACAAAAATATTATTTATATTCTTGCTGCAAATGAACTGTAATTGTATTGGTACCATCAATTATTTTTCAAACTAAAATAAGGTAAGAATTGATATAGTGTCGAATTATACTGAGTCGATCTAGATTGTAAAATATTTTATCTAAATAATCCATCAATATGTCTTCATGTCAAAGTATCTACTCGTTAATAAAAAAGTATTGGAAATGATCTCAGAACTACTAGTCAGAAGAAAGATCCAGGTACTAGCTTTTGCTAACGATATTACCCTGGTGGGTGCGAGTGAAGTAGAAGTAAGAGATATGACCACTGTATTGATAAAAGGAGCAGTTAAAGTGGGCCTGAGAATAAACAGTGAAAAGACCCGTTATATGGTAGTTTCAAGAAAGAAAAAAGAAAATCCAGAAGGTGGATGATATTATGTTTCAAAATTTTAACGTATTTAAATAGGTTGGTGTAATAGTCAGTTAAAATAATAATAACAAAATTGAAGATGCGGTAACAGCTACAATAAAAACAGTCGCACAATGTTTCTGTGCGCTTAACAAAATTTTTAAATCTCGATTATTATCCAGAATACAAAACTGAGGATCTATAAAACAGTTAAGCTGACTGCTACTTATGGGTTCCAGACATAGACTCTTACAAGAAAATGCTGGTCATCAGACTGCAACCATTTCAAAATAAGGTATTAAGAACAATCTTTGGTAAAGTTATGAAAAATGGTAAATGGAAAAGCAGGAAAAATAGAGACCTGTATAAAGAACCACACATAGAAGTCACAGTAAAGAGTAGATGACTGAAATGATTCGGACATATCTAGCGAAGAAAAATTGATGAAACAATAAAAGTAGTATTGAATCACCGGGTAATGGGTGAAGACCGTTGGGAAGTCCGAACAAGAGACAGAGACGACGTAACTGAAGATAGCAATTGATATCTAATACATTAGAGAGGGCAGGGAATCAGGCAAAAAGGAGTCAGGTGTTACGTGAGACTATGAATTGTTTACAATTCGGGGTCAAGAAAGTAAGTATTTGCAGGTACCTGTACTTATCTGTTAAACAAGTGTTGTACTTATCTGTGTAAATATATCTGTTAAACTTTGCTTTAATTATACAAACTTTTAAAATCACTACTCTCTTAAGCTTTATAATGACAGAATTTACTCAGATTTGTCTTTTATTTCAGTTGCTTTCATTTACATTTATTCTCAGTTATTTCCGCAAATTCATTTTAATTTTTTTTAAGTTTTTTTTTTTCAGGATATTATAAATTTAACTGCTGTTGCAATTCGGAGATTGGTCAAAATGGCAAAACGAATCAAAGCTTTCAAAAATATGTGTCAGGAAGATCAGGTAGCTTTACTTAAAGGTGGATGTACGGAGATGATGATTTTAAGATCTGTAATGACATACGATCCAGATAAAAATTCATGGAAGGTAAATTACTTTAAAAAATCGGTACTTCTGTGTTAACGGGCCCATTCGATTTTCGCTGTTTTCTGCTGGTATTTTGTATGTTTATATCACTTTTGTTATTAATAAGTTGTATAAAAGTTGAATATTTAGTGTTAATTAGACGAGGTTAACGAACGTTGGATAATGTTTGTTTAGTTTACGGATATTTCCCCAAGGCAGTTCGGCTTTCAGAAAGGGAAGTCGACCTTGGATGCCATTCAACACGTGGTGGACTGGGCGAAAACGACGACATCCGCAGGCACTTGGAGGACGAGAGGAATACCGTTGGTAGCTCTCCTTGACATACAGAACGCGTTTAACAGTGTCCCCTGGAAGGTTATTCTAGGGGAACTGCGCGAAAAAGGCATGAGTGCGTCCATGCTCTCTGTCAACTACCTTCATGACAGAAGAGTAAGCACGGATGCTGAAGATGGGACCGAAGAACTCGGCATGTACGGAGGGGTACCACAGGGATCGGACCTTGGACCGCTACTGTGGAACGTGGCGTACGATGGCCTCCTGAGGGAAGAAATGCTGGATGGGGGAAGAGACACATGCACATTTTCAATGCACATGTCGCTCCCTTTTAGGAAAGGTGTAGGGCGGGAAGAGTAGCCTCCTGGTAGAAGGATAAGTTGACTTCCCACAAACGGGGAGTCATCGTGCCCTAGTGATCCCAGGAGGACCTCAATGGGGGGCTCCACTGCAAGAGCCCAAACGGATACGGCAACAGGCTAGGTTTAATCTGCTGCCACGACTTCCAAGGTCAGCTGAAGATATGCCTAAAGGCGATTCCAATGTAAAAACGGTGAGGGAGGTTTAGTCGGGGTGGGAACAAATCTGTTCATGACTACGATGTACCATGTTCTAGAGCCCACTTAGTTTTATGCTAGGCCAAGGCAACAGCATCCTGATTTCGAGCCGGACACACCCTGCGAAGACCCTGCAGGGCGTGCGTAAACGCATTCCTCGTTCCTCATCGTTTAAAAAAAAAAAGTTACATATATTGTTTTTTTTCTCTTGGAGAGTCTCCGGGAGAGAATATTTAGGTTATACCTAATAATTAATTGTATGGACTGGTTTTTTGGATAGACTGTTTGGTTGTCAATAATATTGTTTGATTGTTCGCAAGGTAATCGCACGGGCTGAGGGGTTCAGACAAGGCACTTGGAGGACCAGGGGAATTGCAACGTTGATATTACTTAACGTTAATAATGCTTTCGGCTCTGTAACAACACAGGCAATTATGATAACTTTGAGTGATTGCGAAATCAGTATTTACCTCCTGCAACATATCCGAGAGTACCTTCACGACAGATGATTCTATGCTAATACTGAGGGTCTTAAGACTACCCGCGGTGTACCGCAGGATCGGTGCTCGGCCCCTTCCTGTGGTCCATCGTGTATGACGGCGTTTTACGCGTAGACTTGCCTGACAGAACTGATGTAATTGCATAACTGATGTTCTGACAATACTGGTGCCTGGCAAAACAGAGATTGAGATCGATGAAAGAGGTAACGAGTCATTGTCTCTTGTAAATAACTGGATGGAAAGTCATGGATTAATAAGCCTAGCCCCGAATAAGTGTGAGTATATCGTGCTTGCAGGAAGAAGACGACTTGGATCAATCAACGTGAGGATTGGTAACCATGTTTTGGACTTCAAGCCAATTGTAAAGAATCTTGGCGTTTTAATAGATCGTTCTTTATCCTTTAGCGATCATATTAAATATCCGAAAGGTAGGGCGGATTCTGCTCATAAGTTATTGCAAGTGTTATTGTCTAATAAGGTAGTATCTACACCCGCCAAACGTAAATTGATAGTCTCTTCGGTTACATCTGTAATGTTATATGCCACTTCTTTCTGACGTAAGGCCTTATTGAAAAAAAAAAATTTGGTTGCCTTACAATTCACTCATAGAAAATCCCTGCTAGGTATAATCTCTGCCTACCGTACTGTGCCTTACGATGCAGTATCTGTGCTGTTGACGGTGCCACCAGTCGACTTATTGATAGGAGAGAGGTGTGACCGGTACGAGGGTAGAGATAACACGGAGGCTTTATCTGAACTCAAGCGCAGATGGAAAGACAAATAAGCTATGGGAGAGAAGGCTAGGTGGACTAGGAGACTTATCCCTGATCTTGAAGCATGGTGTGGCAGGAAGCATGGCGAGATGAATTATTTCCTCTCTCAGGCCTCTACAGGGCACGGAACGTCTGGTGGACCTGCACAGAATTAGAAGACGAGAACTCCAGAGTGTGTTTTTTGTTTATTTCCGATGGACACTCCGGAACACACGCTTTCTCATTATCCTGCTTGGTAGGATATCCGCATGATTAAGCAGTGTTACACCAGATAATATTACTCAGCATACTCAGCTGCGTTCACGACAAATATATATGCTATGGATAGATATGTCACTGCAGTGCTCAAAACAAAAGAAGAGTCGGATAGGACGAGAGGGTACTAGTGAGAGAAGATGTCGATCCTGTAAATAAATAAAACATTTTAGGGTAAGAAAAGACCCGAACCGGCAGGAATCGCCCTCGCATGTTCTCTGCTTGAGTGGCATGTAAATAAAAGACTGAGTCCCGGCCATCGGGGTGTTGGCTGGGAATAGCATAGCTGGGCCGGCCTCCCCACCTCTGTACACGGTTAGAGGCATGGCACTAAGAAAAAGATCCAGACTCGGTGGGCTGATCTGCCGTACCGGTCTAACTGCCGGTGGGTGGGGAAGCCCATTAGAGGCAAGGACACGCCCCTGTCTTGAGCAATATATCACTGAATCTTACTATGATGCTAAATGTCGACGGGGGCATCCCGACCGAGGCCTGGCTGACGACTGAGATATGTAATCAGTACGAGAGTCAATAAGACGACTCCCGGTAGAGCCCCTCAGGGCTAAAAACGAGAGAGATGGTGTGACGACCGGAATCGTCACGTGGTGGGTGTCTTCCCCTACGGGGATTGGTATGTAGGTCCGACTTACATCCCAATCCCCGGAGAGGAAAAATCCGGTGGTGGGAGGAGAGGAAAATGGTTACGGATATCGTACGAAGTTTCAGTACATGGAATTACTAGTTACGTTATCTGATTTAATGCTTGTTAACCTTGTCTAATTAGCATTAAATATACCCATTACATACAACTTATTAATGAAAAAGTGATATTTAAACACAATATAATAATTATATAGCACTAGTTCTTGAGCACAGATGTAATTAATAAAATAAATAAGAAAACCTTTTTAAATCGAGAGGCCTCCCCGTCAACACAGAAGTATAAAAAACTTTTTTATAATCCTACCCCAAAGGGAATTTATATGACTATCTATCTGTGGAAGTATCTGTCCCGCTTAGCTTAGCACCGGAATGTACCGATCACTAGCAGAAAACCCCGATTTGTTAGTATCAATTAAAAATGTTAGTGTTTTAAATGCTAACACGTCCCAAAGAGCAGAGCGATGCCTGGCTGAGCAGCTAGTACTGTATAAAATGTTCATAACAATTTAGATAAGACTTAGAGGTCGAAAATCGTACCAATCCAACATTTTCACTTTTTGCCACCAGGCTGTTTCAGAATGTTCTGTTTAATTTGGTATAAAAATTTTGCTAATACAAGTATTTTTTAACAAATTTTTTAAATTACTTCACAACACACAAAAATTTCAATTCTTTGCCATAGCTTCAGTTAAGTCAAAAAATTTTCGTTGCAA
Source organism: Zanna intricata (assembly GCA_010016005.3). Lineage (NCBI taxonomy): Eukaryota > Metazoa > Arthropoda > Insecta > Hemiptera > Fulgoridae > Zanna > Zanna intricata. Next base: position 17,317 of record JAAAKQ030025925.1, read on the forward strand.
GACCAGGGCAAGGCCTAGAAAGCGGTGAGAAGTTTTATTTTGAGAGCTTGTTCTGATTGTAAGGTTATGTTCTATAAGTTGTTTTTTTTTTTTTTTTTTTTTTTTTTGTTTAACCTCCGGAACCACCGTTAGGTATATCATCAGAGGATGAGATGAATGAATTGTAGCGTGTGT
>JAAAKQ030025936.1:0-17489 GCA_010016005.3 Zanna intricata
TTTTGAAATGTGGTGTTATAGGAGAATGTTAAAAATCAGATGGGTGGACAAAGTTACAAATGAAGAGGTTCTGCGGCGAATAGATGAAAAAAGAAGCATTTGGAAAAATATAGTTAAAAGAAGACACAGACTTATAGGCTAGATATTAAGGCATCCTGGAATAGTTGCTTTGACATTAGAGGATCAGGTAGATGGGAAAAATTGTGTAGGCAGGCAACAGTTGGAATATGTAAAACGAATTGTTAGGGATACAGGATGTACGAGGTATACTGAAATGAAACAACTGGCACTTTATTGGGAATCTTGGAGAGCTGCATCAACCAATCAAATGACTGAAGACCAAAAGAAAAAAAAGTTCATCCAGTCCAACAAGAGATAAAAGATAAAATATCCGCTATATCTTTACTCGTTGACCGATTTCATATTTACCTTAGTAAGTAAGATATTTATCACTTTTTAAACAGGACTTTCTCATTAATCAATATCCACTTGTTTTAAATTTTATATATTCAATATCAATGTCACTGACTGCTGTTGACAATCATTATCTCTCCTACAACATAGATTACAAATGTATTTCCTGCTTCTATTTCTTTCTTTTTCTGTTTAGCCTCCAGAACTACTGTAAGGTATTACTTCAGAGGATGAATAAGGATGGTAATGTTGTTTTTATACTTTGTTCAACTGTTGGTTGTCATGTTTATTAATCACATTTAATATAATAGCATAAACTGTGGTAATTATCAACCACAGAAGAAGCTACTATGGTGTTATTACAGGAACATCTGTTAATGCTAATATTAAGTAAAAGTATAACATTCAGATCTTACCACAAAATAACTAGGTTACAAGTCAACAATTGGCTTGAAGATCAATAATGTGATCTTCAAGCCATAACAATAATAATAATAATAACTAAAAATGTTTCTCCACTTACTTACAATTACTCTGACAAAATAGGAAGAAAAAAACTAATTCTTTAGGTTTTGAATGCACTCATATTTTAATTTAAAGTAGAAAGAATTCAAATTTAACAACTGAAAATTGAAACTATTATCTACTTTAAATATATCAATCAGCTAATATAATTTTAGATATAAAAAAAAAAAAAAAAACATTACATTACATTTATAGTTAAATGTTATGATTTAACTATAAATTTAATTATTTGTAGTAAATCAACCAAACTTATAGGTGTAGAATTGTGCTGGAATGCCTGTACTTTAAAAAAAGTTATGCAATGTTAAAGTATGACAGTTAAAAATTTAATTTCAGAAACTCTTGGCCAGCGGCTGGAGATGGAAGGTGGAGAAGGAATTGTTAATGCTGAAATTTGTTATGTTGTGGCAAAAAATCTTTCCAGGCTTATTAAATTGCGAACTAGACAGACAATGAATTTGTCTACTGATAAACTTCAGGTAACTTTTTTTTTTTTGTACAAATCACGTTAACATTCAATACAATTCATGCTGAATTCAATACATCTTATATAAGTAAATTTAAAAATTTTTATAAATTGTTTTTTGTTAATGCATTATATGTATAGTATTATGAACCTAAAAGGTGTATTTATATAAATAAGCCTCAATTTTGAAATTTAAGAAACAACGTTGAAAAATAAAGGTTATTTTGGTACTCGAAATAATCTTCCAACCTTCTTTTTATTTTTGCATTTTACCATCATTTAATTTGTATGTATTTTTGATATTGTTTCAACTCCATCTTTATTCCTTTGTGATAGGTCTACCATTTTTTAACAGTAAGTATGTTAAAATTCAGATAAATATCTGACTACTTTCACAAATTTGTCACATTAAAAAATTTAATGAAGTTTTTTTTGTGTTGACTACTTTTTAAACTTAGTTAAGTATTTAATCCCTATCTCTTTGAGGGTTTTCAGAGTTGTTGAGCCTTCATGTTTATTCCATTGTTTCAGCAGTCTGATATAAGGAAGTGTAATAAAACTTAAATTAAAATATTTATAGGGAACATATCTTTGTAACATGTGTAATTAGTAAAATTAGGTGTTTGTTATTTAATTGTCATCAGATTAACTGGCACCAGAAGAATTTTATTGATAAATGCAGCATAAAAAAAAAATCATGGGTTTTGATTGCTTTATGGAAAGCTAAACTGACATAAATGGAATAGCTGAAATCATTCCATTGTCAACTGTGATGTCAAATAAAATATGTATAATTAGGCTATTACAGCCAGGCCAGGATAATGCTATAAATGTAACCATATAGTAGTGTTCTTAGTACTTGTATTATTCCTTGACAAAATTTGATTTGTATGTGATATTAATTCTTTTAAATCACTACAAAATGTAAAATTGTAAATTATTGTATTTAGTGAATTGCAGATGAGTTCATCAGATTTTATATTGTTATAATTATATGATAATTTTGTTATATTATTTTAGTTATAGTTATTATTATTTATAATATTTAGTTATAGTTATTATTTTAGTTATATTATTTTGTTTCTTCTATTCATATAATTGTATGCTTTAAACGTAAAGATATTCTTTTGTTTTAAAATTGTTAAAATGAGCAATTATCTTGTATCATTTTTTCAGTTTAGTGAATAAAAAGTAATATTTGCTTTGCTACCTCACTAACTCTAAACAAATACTTCATGACGTTTGAATAAAAGAAACAATTGCTTTCTGATTATAGTATTTGCTTTAATTTTTTTGAAGTAGTATTTACTTTGATTCACCTCCAATGAAGACTAGATACTACTGTTTAGATGTAGTACGAACTTTCGTGATATGGAGTTTCTGAGGAGGTTTGCTGCATTTTTGTTAATTTTCAAAAAATCATGGCGATGTTCATTCGCGTTTGTGAAAGATAGAGAATGGTGGATAAAAGTAAATTTTAAATGTTAAAAATTTGTTTTGTTTGAGAATGAATGCTTCAATTCTTTAACAACCAAATATTTGTAAATAAAGAAACAACAGGAGATATTTTGTTATTGAGAGCCCAAATGAATGTATTTTTACAGTCTTCAGTAATCTTGGTTTCCAGATTGGTGAGGGCAAGGAAGTTGGAATCGATTGCTCAACCTTTTGTAAACATTTAATTTACCTATGAATTGGATCCCTGAAGAAGGACATAACTGAATACACTTTGCTAGTACAACAGCAGAAATAGTTGATGTAAAGATTTTGAGGCAAACACATTCATTTAAACTGAAGTCAGTTCAACAGACTTTACCCACATGAAAATAAAAAAATTACCATTTTTTGGGGAGTATTTAAAACACAAGAGACATCATAGTATTTATAAACTAGCTGCATCGGATAGGGGTACCTTCTCTACTAGTTGTGTTAGAATAATGCTGTTATTATATATTTACTTAAGAAATTTATGACTTTTCACCAAAAATGTTAGTGTTCAGATATCAGATTAATGAAAAATATTTTTTCCACATTTTCTATAAGTGCAGAAAGCAATTTGGACAAGGGGATAAAACCTGATGATTACTTAAGGCTGTTGGCAAGTAATTGGTAAATGACATCAACAGATGATTCACTCAGAATGAGATGAGAGGAAAGTGAAAAACAAGGTACTGGACTTAGTTACTACTAGTAGTACTGGTACTAGTAGTGGACTGGTAGTACTAGTAGTAATTAGTAGTACTACCACCATCCTGTTAATATTTAATTTTTTGTAGATTTTGTTTCTTTCTGTACTTTCTGTACATTGTTTCTTTCTGTGATTTAGCATTTGTTAATTCACATCATTTTGAAAAAGTTCTGTTATTATTTAGTAAATACTACTTTATCAGTTACTACTTTTTTCACTTTATTCGTTTGCCAGAATTTTTGTTTTATTTATGTTATTGAAAAGCCCAATCATTATTTTCTGTTTTGTGTGGAAGAGATGTTTTCAGTAATATTGAAACTTGTCTCATTTAGGAATTAGTTGAGATGGTAGTTGTACTACAACGAGGAGTAAGAGTTGAAGGTGGAGAGGGTGAAACTGAAACTGCAAAGTTAATGTCAAGGTATGCAGAACTGTTAGCAGCACAAGGGGAATTAGCTACAGCCCTCTCATATCTTCACGACCCACAACAGGTAACTGAATCAATTTAATATTTTTTACATAAAATTGCATAATCATGATCATATTTCAACAGTAGCTGGTGGTTTAATGTTCCAGTATTCCATTATTAGATGAATCTAGCTGACAATAGCTTGTGTAAAAGCTTCTGTTACCAATTTTATCCTTTTCTATTCTTGTTTCAATACTACCAATTCCTTAGAAATCTTCTGCGTCATCTTTTATTCATTTGTTGCCCTTTCATCCATTCTATACTATTCTGTCACTAGTGATAATCTTCCCTTTTATTTTTGTTTGTTAACGTGTTCATACCATTAAATTCTCATTTTCTCAACTTTTTCTTCCACTTAACTTCATTTCTTTTCTTTTGCAGGTGTTCCTGTAACTGTGCCAATTTCTTCTTTGCTACTCAAAGTTATATTATTTCTCACCTTCTAAATCCTCTCCAGTTCCTTTTGTCCTAACTATATTCTGTTCCTTATATTTTTTACAAGGATCATTCAGAAAGTAAAGAACATTTTGATCTGACGACCCACGCAGTTCCCCCACCACCTCCACTACCAAGTCATTGACCTTCCTTTCTCTGACGCTAACAGTGAGCCAATTCAGTCATTTTTTGATTATTTGTATGTATCTAAAATGTGTGACAAAATTAATGATCCCTCCAAGTGTGAGGTTCATTAATATGCTTTTTGAATGCGAAAGGAGTGGGACTTGGCAAAATTTACAAACAAATAACGAAGGTTTATAATAATGTGATGAACAAAGTTTCAGTTTGAAAATGGTGTATTATGTTTAATGGCGGACGGACGAATGTTCACAATGAAGAGTGCTCAGTCTGACCTTCAGCTGTGATTGAAGAACTCAAATCAAGGATTGAGGAAAGAATTCAACAGGACAGATATCGAAAAAAGAAACAAATGGGATCTGCACTAAGTTTTCTCAGTCGGTATTACAAAGATGGTGATGAGTTTTTACCACATTGTTACTGGTGATGAGACCTGGATTTCGCATATCACTCCAAAAACAAAATGCTAGTCAATGGAATGGTATCATTTATGTTCACCATCAAAACTGAAAAAAAAAAAAACAAATTTTGAGCCCCAGAAAAGTTATAGCTACAGTATTCTAAGATCTCAATTCCGCTTCAATGAGAAAAACGCCTGCCAAGTGGCGTTACCATTGCCCCATCACCCCCTCCGTTCCTAGCCCTGATGGGCTTTAGGATGTTCTACTCATTGATTATATGCTTAGAGGGGAGACCATAAATGCAGCTGCCTACTGTCAGACGCATCACTGACTCCGCCACACCATTTAAAACAAACACGCTGACTGTTGTCTAGTGGCATTGTGCTTCTGCACAATAACGCACAACCACATTCTGCTACATTGATGAAGAACTTGCTGCAATATTTTTGAGGGAGCTTATTTATCATCCGCCCTATAGCCCGGACTTGGCCCAAAGTGATTTCTAGCTGTTTCCCAAACTGAAGGACTTTTTGGGCAGGAACCACTATGGAAGTGACGAAGAGTGAAGAGGGTGTTTGAGGCCGCTATGAAAGTGAAAGAGGGTGTTAGTGAATGGTTAAACAACTTGGTGGCAACTGAGTATGCAGAAGACGTAGCAAAATTGGTGAAATGATACGACAAGTGTTTAAATTTGAATAGCGATTACATAGAAAAAGAGTTTAAGTATCAGGTATGTTATAAAAAATGTTTTGTTTGGCTATAATAAAAAAAATGTTAAAATAAAAAAAAAAGTTCTTTATTTTCCAAAAGGCCGTCGTATGATAATTATTAATAATAATAATATGTCTTAAAATTCATCTTCATAATTCTACTCCATGTTTTATAGTAAGCGTATGAAAAGTTGCTTAAAGTTTGACTAGACATAATAGTACATCTTTAAAACTAAATTTTTAGTCATTAAAATTATGTTATTTCTGAGGTAAAATCTATTACTGGTTCAGGTTTATTTTAATTATTTAATATTTTAGTATTGCCCTTAGAATTTATTCATGCTAAAAGTGTTATGTACAGGATGTATATAACTCTAATCCTTTTTTTGTTAGCTTTGTTGAAATCAGTCGTCAGACCCATATGATCACTTCATCCTGACAGCTGTAATGTAAAATGCAGTCAAATTATAATTTGTTGTTGCGTTGTATGAATGATATTTTGTTTACAATTATCTGAACACAATAAACTTAAATTATACTACAACTCTGTAACACCATCAATAATAAAATACAGCCAGAATAGATTTTATTTCTTACTTTAATTCTTTTACTAGCAACTGTAGTGTTCTCAATTGGTTGTTTGCAAAATATTGTTATTTTAGAGAGAATAAGTGAATGGAAATGTTGTTCAGCAACAGTACGTCACTGTTGCACACCAACAGCGAAGTACTATGAATTGGTTGTAATTAAAAAGTATGTAAAAAGGTTTCATAAATTTGTTTGCTGATGATCATAATATGTTATGTCATACAACTGTCAAAGAAATTAATGATCCTAATTTTGGTTTAGTTATTAGCTGTGTTGTGAAGCATTAACCATTCATATTTGATGACCTGATTAGCTCAACTAATCTTACATTCTATGTAATAAAGAAAGCAAAATATTTCATTTATGTTGATAGATATATTCATTTGAATTTATACCAAATTGTTGCTGATCGTATAAGATATAAAATTTATTTTCTAGAATGGTAGATTTTAGTCTTTATTATCTTTTTTATTTTCAGGACACTCTTATTGAACTACATGACAGGTTACAATATGCCTTAGGCCAGAAACAAACTTTTGTTCAAAAACCTCAACCTGCTGCTCCCTATTATGTAAGTATCTTCATTTATAATAAGGTTAATGACAATCTTTATTTTTTTTTAATAAAAAAAAGTAATTGGTTTTTAAAAATTAAATCGCTTTAATCTTCTCACTTGGAACAGACATGCAGCAACTATGCTTAGAAGATTTATCTTATACTTTTTTAATTGTTATATTCATCACTTCCTGTGTTGGATTGCAGATTAAATAAAAAAATATTGATTATGTTCGAGAGTCTAAAAAATATAATCAATTATTTATTTTTGTGATAAGTGGTTCTGCTATCTTTCTTAGAGATTATTTTTTTAAGAGATTTTTAAACATTGATCTTTATATATTACAAATTAATATTTTAATTTTTGTGAAAATTAATTGGATAGTTTTATTACTCTGCTTACTATTATTTATAACTTAGGGAAAATGTTCCTTTTAATAAAAAAATCTGATGTGGACATCACATGACTCCCTTGTATGCCCCATGATTCCCTTACATATACACATTTTTTTCAAATGAAAAGTACATAAAATTTTATTTCATTAATAACTTTTCATATTTTTTTTATTGAATTGAATTATTATTTATTGTATTTTTTTTTTTACAATCATAAGTCATAAATTATTAATAAATCAATATTTTAAATTAAACAAAAAAAGGAGATAAAGTCTGATTTGTACCGTTGTGCCTTCCCCATGTAACACCCAAATATTTCATTAATTAAAGTTTTATTTGGCCAAAAAACCAACTAAAATAAGTACCACTTATGATGTATTATTGAAAGGTTTTCAATGAGAGCTTATTACTACAGTTAAGAAAAAGTCCAAAAAAAATCCACATTTTTTTGGAATTTGGGCTTTTTTTTTGACATTTTGGTTCAGTCGATTGCAATCAAAAGGGAGGGGGTGCACAACTAGATGTTACAACAGTCCTAGATCCAAAATTTCAACATCCTACGGCTAATAGTTTTTGAGTTGTGCAAGATACATATGTACATACAGACATCATGCCGAAACTAGTCAAACTGGATATTTCATTGAAATCTGAAAACCAAAATTTTTCACTCACAATACTTCCTTTACTTCATATAAGGAAGAAAAAAAGAAGAGTTTTTAAAATCTTGGTTCAAGGGATCTCAAAATATAAACATTAGTAAAACATTTCGATGAAAAATTCTAAGCTGGCACGCGCGCATGTGTGTGTGTGTGTTACACACAGCTTTTTATCTCACACTTTTATATACATCTGCTTGCTTTAAATATTGTGTGCACTGTTGTTATGAGATTTGTAGTATTCCCTTAACTGCTGCTTGGTCACCCTGCTCTTCATGCACTCTAATCTGGTAAAACATTTGGCATGCTAACAAAAACATGTTGCACATGACAGGCTTCATTAAATACTTCTTTAACATTTTGTACATTTCAAAATCTGATTTTTAAACAACACATTAACACTAAAAGATATTTTTTTCCAAGGTTGGTGATTATCCAACACACTTTACATGAATGATCACTGACACTCTTTGACACATCAATTAATTTGAAATTGACACAAGAAGTAGACAACACAGAAATAGATCTGGGTACTGGTATACACTCAGGAATGCCACTTAGCATACTTAAAATTTTCCTACCCCTTATTACTCATTACTTTACTTCAGTCTCATTACTATTTGGACTGCTCTCACGCACACATGCATGCATGTGTATATATGTACACACCTGTGTTTGTAATAAACCCATGTATTTATTTGTGTGGCTCTCTAAATTACGTTTTATCTTACTATGAGAATATCTAAAAAAAATTTTAAATTTAGCGCAATGCATTCTATATATGACACATTAATGCAGTTAAAATTTGATGCCTCTGTCTTAAGGGTGAGAAAAAATACTTGAGGATTAGGGACTATCTTGTGTTGTATAAAGTTTGGTGAAAAGCTTATCCCTCTGTTGAAATACGACTATTGATGAAGACATTAACAATTAGCAAAAATAAGTAAAATAATCAATCCCTATTTTAAATTTAAGATTAGGACTTCCAGTAGGGAAAACTGATGCTTTTCAGTTTTAGTAATGACATGTTAGAGATTGAAGAATTGGGCTTTGTATCTAGTAATATATAAAATTTGCAGAAATATTCTCAAAAAACCAACCATCAATCTTAAGTAAATAATAAAATTTTCTGTTTTTTTCTTCTTATTTTTATTCTTGCTTAAACAGTGTATCTATGATTAGGACTTCCATGTAGGAAAAATTGATGCTTTTCTATTTTAGTAATGATTTATTGAGAGAAAGTGTAAATTATGTATAGTGGTGAATAAAAGTTAAAAAGAATGTTTAATGCAATATAATTGTATGAGGTGTGGCCAGAAAATAACAGGATTTTTGCTGTAACAATTTTTAATTTTTTTCCTTAACAACTTCCTTGTTATTCCCTTTAATATACTCCCCTCCATGATTGCTTCACTGCTCCATTCGGATTTTCCATTGTTCCAAACAGTGTTTTAGCACATTTTCTGAAATCAGGTTCATGGTCTCCGTCGCTTTTTCTTTCACAGCTTCAACTGTGTCAAACCTAGTTCCTTTCAATGCTTCCTTCTCATTTGAGAACATAAAAAGGTCTCATGAGGCTAGGTCTGATGAGTAGGGTGGATCTTCCAGCACAGGGATCCCATGCTTAGCCAAAAACAACTTAAAAATCAGTGCAATATGGGCTGAAGCAGTGTCCTGATGAAGAATCCATGATTTGTTCTTCCACAACTTGGGTTGCTTTCTTACTCACTCATGAAAAGTACGTAGAACCTCAATATAATATTCCTTATTCACTGTTTGACCTTCAGGAAGGATGAGAGTGCCTATTTTTTCAATGTTTTCATCTGTTTTCAAAGTAGAAGGACCTCCTGGACATGTATCATCTTTGATTTCTTCTCGTCCTTCTTTGAATCATTTATGCCACTCAAAAACCCATGAGTGAAACATAACACTCATCATCATAAATTTGTTGTAAGAGAGATTAGATCTCTGTTTTGGACTTGCCGAGTTTCACAAAAAATTTCATGTTAACACATTGCCCTATTAAAACACCTACCATTTTTCTAACAAGCAGCAAGTAAACTATCTGACTCAAGTGAAGGCTGTGACCTGACTGAGCAGGCTGCAGTAGTTACACTGGCTGGAATGTAAAGGGGGGTGTCAGGCAGCTCGAAAATGTGATACTTGACCTTGAAGCTTGCACTGTTTGTCGTACAAAAAATCAGTCTCATTATTTTCTAACCACACTTCATATATGTATAAAGCTTACAATTGTGTGTATGTGTGTGTGCGTGCATGTGTGTGTTTTGAGAGTGATAAACAGTAATTTAAAAATTAATTTTTTTATTAACAGGAAAGATAGGTGACTAATGTAATAAAATGAAGTAGGTAATTTTACCATTATGAACAAAGACCCCCTCTCCATGCCGGTTGGTGAGTGAGATAGGTCTGGACTGTTACATACAATGCATTTTAATTAATAATTACAAACTTTTAATATACCTTGTACATCTATGCTTCTTCAACAATTTCTAATATAAAATTCCAGAAAAGTACTGTAGGCTTCTAAAAGTATACCACTAAAATTTGTAGAATGATAGGTAAAATATTAATTTATTTTTATTGAAATAATGAGGGTCCCCACCTCTCTCACTCACTTCCTCTCTGTCTATCTGTCTTCCGTCCTTCTGTCTTTGTTTGTGTGTCTCTCTGTCTTTCTTTTCCTTTCCTTTCCTCTCTTTTCTTTCTTTCTCTGATACCATTTACTATAGATGCAGGTACCCTCAATTGAGTGAACATAATCATAATAAAATTATTAAATAAAGCGCATAACTTGTTTCATCTAATTATTTAATTATTGAACATCTGTGAGACTTCTTTTTTTTTACAAGGTGATTGATTAATACTTTCAATTGTATTTTTGTTTTTTTTTGTTTTTGCAGGCACAGACTCAGTCTATATTTAATCGTCGTAGTAGTGCTCAGTCAGTTGGTGGATCATGGCCATTATCATCATCAGGTGTTTCACAGCCTAATACACCACCGGCCAATGTACCAAAACCAACACCATTTACTCAGATGTATCATCCCCAGCATCAGCCTTCTCAAATGGCTCCTCCTCCAATTCCAACTAATAAGCCACTGGCTCCTCAACAACCTCCTTTTAACCCTGTGGTATCACAACCTTCATATAGCTCATTAACTAACCGACCACCACCTATGATGACAGGAAATTCTGCTCCTCTTCCCCCCCTACTTTCTGCGACTAATGTTCCTTCTTCTGCACCTGTTGCTCCACCTGCTCAACATCCACCTTCGATATTCAATCCACCTACATCTTTCCCACCCCACTCACAACCTTTTAACCCACCTAGTTCAATAGTTGCACCCCCTCCTCCACCACCAACCAGTGCTGTACCATCGGCTTCTCTACATAGGAGCAGTCCTAGTCCTGGCCCTGGAGTTCAGCAAGGTAAGTTATAATCAGATAAAAGTAACTTAAAGGATTTATTGTGCTATAAGTTATGATCCTCTAGTGTCAGTTAATTTATCTTGTCAAGTACATTTTTATACTTTAAAAGAGGTTTCAAGTTTCCAAAAAATATGTGAATTACTGAGAATTGAACTATAATTATGTATTACCATCAGTAGTTGTTAATAAAATTGGGTCTTTTTACATTTTTTTTTTTTGTGCTGGCTTTGTCAATAAACAATGTAAACATTAGAGCAAATAATAAATTTAAAATTATGTAGTTTGTTTAATATTAATTTCAATGATGGGAAAACAATTTTTGTTTTTAGCTTAGTAATGGCCACACATTATACAAATTTGCTTTCTGAAAAGTTTTCTGATTGTTTGTTCACAAATAATATAAAACATGTTATAGGAGGGAAGATTCAAGTTTACATTAGAAAGAATGTAGAAATTATTATATTTGTATTAATTATAACATGTATAAAGCAATAACTAATTGGTATATTACCTTAATGTATTTTATTATGAAAATTAAGTTAATTCTAAATTTTTGTAATCTTTTTATAGAGAATAGTTCAATATTATGTTTTGCTGGAAGAGATGATAAATTATTCCTGTGCATCACTAGTGGAAGAATGATCTTTTTATAAAATTGTAACAATCACTGTAGTATTAGCCAATACCAAATACCAACAACTTGCATGGAATCTGCATCCAGAGCTGTTTAACTTTGGTGATCTGCAGATTACCATCCGTTTGTAAGGATTGTAGTTTACTGTTTTATTCGGTATCAAGTATAGCCTTAAATAGCCTAAAAATTCATTGTTGCATGTTGTTTGTGAACAACCCTGGGTTAGTACATAAGCATACATTATGAATGTGATGAAGTGATCTTGGTTTGCTTTTTACACATGAATTTAATTTTCCATTTTTTTTTATTTTTCACTAGCATTGTTATGTATTTTAACGTTGTATAATTAATTTGTTCAAAAGCTTTTAAGTGTAAACTAGCTTCAGTAAAAGCCTCATAAAATGAGTTTGTAATGGTTTCAAAAAGTAATAAATCTTATCATTTGTAGGAGACTATCTTAACTCTGTAAGCTTCATAGCTCTTAGTTTGGAGTAATAGTTGAATATAGAGCTTTGCAGGACACATGTACCAAGGTTTTAAAATGAAACATTTATTTATGTTTTAAAGAAACAATACCTGTTCTTGAAATATAATTAGTTTTGGTGATTAATTTGCCCTTGGGTGTGTTTGGCATCTTACTGTTGTTTTGAAATAATATGATTTTTTGTTTTTTTTTTCACTTACAAATAATTGTATATTTTTTGTTGGTGTTTAATTATAAGAATAGGATGTTACTGTTTCTTGGCTTTAATTACAGTAACATTCTTTCATATATTTATTGTAAGTGATCTGTTTTAGGTCGCCAAAAGTATGTGTTAGATCCATCAGTGAATGCAGGACCGCCTGGGTTATCCTATAGAAATCAAATTCCACCTGGTCCTATGTTCCAACAGCCCCAGTTTCCTCAACCCACACCGGCTTCGAGCATGGCACCTCTCCCTCAAGAGCAATCTTACAAAAGTGCAGGTCTGCTGGTTTTTTCTGTAACCCAAAAACAAAAGTTATCTCATGTCTTGTTTTTATCAGTTATAAAATTGTTGCATGCAGCTAATTGAAGTTTTTTTTTCATGAGACTTAATTATTTTATAAAATATGTATCTTTTAGTTTTAAAGCTTTTTTATTTAATGGAATTGGTGAACAGCTAAGTTTTCACAAACTGTTTTATTTTGGTGAAGGTAGTATTTTAATATTATTTGCCTGTTTTTTATTCTTTTCAGTATTTTTGCTTATAAACATATCTGTGTACGTGTACTTTTTGTTTTTACTGTTAATCTGCATTATTATTAATGTATAAATGTTATCTTTGAGCCAATCTGATCCTTAGATTATTATCATTTTATACTCAAATAAATTTATTGCTTTTCTTTGTGTAAAAATGCATTATTTTAATAAACACTAAAAAAATATATATATTTTACTGAATTTTAAATATACAGTAAAGCAGCTTCTGTAGATAATTTTCTTCTGCATAACAAATATATAGTTAAATTAAAAATAACTTTGTTATTGAGTTAACTGTTAAAGGGTTCACCGTTATTCAGGTATCTGCAGTAGGTCTTGAAACACATCACCTACGCATATGGTAGATGATAAATTTTAAAAAAACAACTTGCATAATTTTGGAACACTTTTCATGCTCCTCTGAGGTGCGTGTATAAATTACTAACGAGTATGACTCTGAATTGGCACATTCAAATTGTATATCTCCAAGAAATATATTTAAAATTCTTTAATACTTAAAAGTTGTCAATTCTCATACACACTTTGCATACAATTTTTTACCATTCTTCACTATCTGTCATAGTACTGAGTTGTCAAGTTTATGAAAGCATCCTATTGTATAATCAGATAAAAACTAACAAATATGAAATTATCAAGAGTTCGGATCTGAACAGATATCAACTTTCAGGTGATAATTGAACATCATTACTGTATTGAAGGGATGTGATTTATTTAACGTCAGATGATTGGTTTTGAAATAGTGCTATTGAGCACAAATAAATATATCATTAACAAATAGTTGTCGATTTGGGTTTTTTTTTTTTTAGAGTATTAGTTTAAAAAATCTGCTATTTATAAAGAATTCACAAACCTAATGATGTCTTTTTTCTCTTTTGAATGAGTAGAGTATGTGTTATTTGTTTTGTCAATAATTAATCGTAGCAGAGTTCTGTGTAGGTATTTTAACTTTCAACTTAAAACATCTGGCTATCAGATGACAGACGTATCAGTCTGTAAAATGAGTATACAGTTTTATAGCTCTATTATTTAATAATACTATTTATATTGCTTTTTTCTTTAATTTTACTGAAAATTTCCATTTTTCAAATGAAAAAGTGCATACTCATGACAACTATTTTTGTTTCGTGGCACTATTTTTTGTCTATAAACAAAATAAAACGTTAAACTGAATATATATATATATATATTTGTTTTTGTTGTCTGCTTGGCATTTAATCTTCTTATTAAAGAGAATTTTGTTTCTCAGCAAGTGTGTGTGTGTGTGTATGGACATTTAATATTTACTATTCTGCTACTTTTGCAATATTGTTAATTTTTTATTTTTAAATAGCGTTGCATGATATAACGTTTCAATTTTCATTCCTTCTGTTACCTTCAGCTGTTAACTTATTGTTAGGTAATTATTTTCCTTATGTTAAAACCATTATAAAACTCTTTCAAGTTTTTTTTTTCAGTCATAGTGAGGTAGTGTATAGTTTCCATTTACTGGTGAGATGAACATTATTCTTGTATATCATTTATATTGTTTTCTGGTTTCTTTTATTACAATGTTAAACACATGTGCTTGAATTTTACCATTCAATTATAAACTGTTATTTAATTATATAGCACCATTATTTTGTATAAACCTTTTGTATGTGTGTGTAAATATGTATAAGGAGCCTTTTACACCCCTTACAGATTTTTAAAGAACTGTGATATTAGTTCTAAGGTTTACCATATATTAATTTTAACTTTTAGTATCTTATCTGTGATATTAGTTTTAACTTTTGTTTAACATTTTTAATTTTAATCCAGTTTTAGTCATTTTATCTGTGATATTAGTTGTAAGTTTTTAGTAATATTAGTTTTTATTTTATTTTTTTTTGTTTTAGTTTTAGCTTATTTTAAATAGTTTTTATTATCTATTTTATTTAATCTGGGTAATAATAACATTTTAGCATTTTTCGCCCGTCACACTAGGATCACACTAATCTAGTTATATCCATTTAAATCATTTGCCTCCGTGCTTACTAGTCTTCCAAAAATACATAAGGTAACCCAATGTATCCATTAATTAATTTAAAATCTACACTGTGTTATTTTATTACTAAAATAATAAAATACTCAGATCTAAAATTAATTTACCAAATAAGTATATTGTAAAAAATGAATTCAATTTAGTTAACAAATTAAATAATAGTAAACAAAAATACTATAATGATAATTTATGACATAACTAACATGTACCTTAATATCCTGTATAGGTCAAACTATATATATATATATATATATATATATAAGAAATGAACTGAAAATTAATAATGAAAACTCAAAGTTTATCGATATTATTTTAACCATCATTAGAAATATATATAAAAATATTATTTTGAGTAAATAAGTTTTACACGCAATATAATACTTTGCCCATTGGATTTCCATTTTTGGACATTATGTCGTTATCTACAGGAATTCAGAAGTAAGATAGTTTATGTTATAACTCGCATCCATAAATTTCAATCACGGATTCGGTATGTTGATGATATTTTGTTAGTCTGAACCTGTTATAAATAATGAAAATTAAATAATTTAAATTAAGTAATTTTTATCATAATTTAAAATTTATGTTCGAAACAGACAAATACAGAAAAACAAATTTTTTAGTTGTTGACATAGAAATTAGTAAAAGTTATAAAATTACAATATTCGTACATAGGAAATGAACATAGATGTTGGTTAATTCACTAGCGTTAAATAACTATTAGCAGAAGATTGAATCATCATTGGGCACATAAAATTAAATTATTTACAAACATGTTAAACAGAGTAATACATTTTACATAGAATAATAAAGAAAAACTAGATGCAGAAATAGATAATATAAAATGTATTATAGTAAAAAAATGGTCATAAAACTTCATTAATTGATAATATTTATAACAAACAGAAATTGAAATCTAATAATGCAACAACGTTGATACCTATAAATAATAAATGTGATAATGAAAATATTTATATAAAATACTCCTATACTAACAAAATGATTGAATAATTTTGTTAATATTTATAATGATGAAAAGTATAAACCAACATACAGACCGTACAATCATATAATACAACATTTGAAAATCGATAATAATGATAATGATCCCAATAATTTGTTTAGTATATAAAATAACATGCAATGATTATAACAAAATTTATATTGGGAAAACTAGTAGATCATTTTGGGCAAGGTTTGCAGAACACTTTAGATCTTATAAAAACAAATAAGTTTTCACCAATCTTGCAGACCATTTAATAATGAATAAAAATTTAATCACCGACTAGATGCAAATTTAAAAATAATATAAATTGTAAAAGGATGTGATAAAATAATAAAAAATAAAATATTCTATAAAAATATTATGCGTACAAGTATAGACAAAAGTTTAATTTTATTAATGTACATACAAAGTTTGATAACGATCAACACTCTTAAAATTGAAAAAACAATAATCATAAGATAGTTTAAGAAGGTAGCATTAAGGTAGTTAAGAATTTGGATCTGTTGGTGGAAAACTGTGTTATACTTTTATCTTTGACATAATAGATACAGAAGAAAATATGGACAAATACAATAACCAAAAAATAGTATTGCTTTTATGAAGTTAATATATATATTTAACAAATAATACATGTATTTTAAATCAAATTGTGTATATATATATATATATATATATATATATATACATACCACCAAAACAACCGTTATTAGATAAGTTAAACTTACCATATTAATTTCCAAGAATCAATTTTCACAGGATCCCACATCTTCAGTTGGTATTAAATTCTGTATCTTACATTAGTACATATTCTTTTAAAAATTTGTTATTTTAGATTGTTATTCTGTTGTAAAAATTTTGAATAACATTACGAACGCATATGCAAATTTTGTTTTCCATTATTGGAATCTTTAAAACATAGTATTTTCTTTGTTCTATTGTAATTTTATTATGTTTTTAATTAAATCATTATCTTTGAATGTGATCAGGTGGTTCATTATTTTATATCTTTGTTTATATTTATAAATGTAATGTTTATTTATTTTAGTATATATATATATATACAAGGGTGGTTTGAAAAGTTTCCGACCTCAACATGAAGATAGCCGCACTCGTCTGTGGCAGCACTCGAATTTCGTTGTTCATCTGTTGACAGTTACTCACCAAAGTTTCAGCCATTTTGGACGCGCAGTTG
>JAAAKQ030025958.1:0-17488 GCA_010016005.3 Zanna intricata
CTAAAATGTTAAGTAAATTATAATAATGAGAGCAAATCGACTCGTTAAGAAATAATATATATCGACGATTAATTCGATATAAAAACACGCGTTTCGAAACGGTTAGGCCTCTCATTCCACTCCGGCTCGAGAAGGAGGAGGACTTCCGCAGTGATGCCTGAATACTTTTGAAATTGTTTTTCATTATGTTAAAAATATTGGCAAAGTACACTTATCTTCTAATATTTTTAATCGCTCGATTTGACTTCGATTTATAAAATAACATAATCAGAATTAACGTTACTTACTCGAAAGCTCGGTACGTTACTCTTAACGAATCCAATGATTTAAGCGATCGATTACTTTTATATTTATACTCAATATCAAATTGTAATACATGACAAGTTTCTAGAATTCATTGTCTTCTTTATCTCGTCAAAACAATCCATTCATTGGTTCCTTAGTTCACAGGCAAAAGAACTTTTTTTATGTTTTCTGCATAACTAGCATCTTCGATTCTTCTTCGCGACTTTTTATATAAATTACTTCTCTTAAAGAAAATTGAAAAAATTTTTAAATAAAATGTTTAAATAAATACAGATATATAAAAATATAAAATTATCTATTGAATAAATTTATTAGTTTTGATTATCAGTTTTTTTTCCAACTTTTTCAATTAAATTGACATGGTTATAATTTATCGATCTTTGCATTTAACAAAAGTAATTTTACATTAAGAAAAAAATTATTAATGAATAAAGGAATTTGTTATTCTTATTAAAAACTATATACTTTTTTAAAATAGACATTTAATTGTTATTATTGCAAAAAAAAGTTATTTTTAATTTTTTACTTTCACTAAAATACTTTCTTTAATTGTCTGACTCGAGTCGATTTCAAAATGTTATTCATATTTCCTTAATTTTTTGTCGATTGTATAACATTAATCTTCTTGAAAGATTTATCTGAAGTTTATATGAAATAGAGGTTATTATTAAATTAAATAAAAAATAGAATCAAATAAAGAATGGTCATAAAAATTAGTCGATTACACAAAGAGTAAAAGTAATTCACTGCTCGGTTGACTACTAGAATTTTAATCCTCGACCGGGTACGTTTAATAATGTATATTTTATTTTAATTAATATTTGCATTCGAATTTTTCTGTAGTTACAGCTACGTTATTTAAGTATTAAGTCCCTTTCGGCTTGCTATCTATTCTGATGTATTATCTGTTTAGCCATCAATATCCTTTTCCTTTTGACGTACCGCCATTATATCGTTTGTATTCTCTGATATTTTAACGAAACATTTCTTTATTCGATGACTAATGTTACGGAAATAAAACGATCATTATTCTGTTTTGTTTTTTTTTTTAAGTTTTTTTCGTATGTCGCAAGTAAGACTATAGAAAACAGTTAAAGACCTTATAAATCACAGACTGAGACTATAGAATATTAAAATCTCTTCTTTTTTTGTTTCCGTGGGTGTAAATCATCTGTGTAGTATTTCTACCGTATATTATTCGTTTACCGAGCTGGCTAAAAAATCTGGAGGTATACTGCAATCCGAACAGTATATCGTATCGGATTCATAATCTTTTACTCTCGTTTTAAAATCATAGATCAATTTGTCATGAGTGAAGCGCTTCGATAATCGTTTTGATCCCGGTAAACAAAGAAACCTATATTTATCGAGTTGTTTTAGAAGTATCTAAGGTAAATTAATGTCTGATAGATCTTTTTACGACGTAATTTATTTATTCGAAGATCATACTCCTTACTTAATTAAAAATAAACGACTTATTTTCATAGGCCTCAAAGTTCCTTATCGTATTCCTACTCGAGCGTATGCAGTTAGGTAATCTTATAAAGAGTATTTATTAATTTAATTCCAGTTAATTAATTTCGAATCGATGTTATTAAGAACGTCCGATAGGTTAAATAAGCTTGTAGAATTAAATATAGAACCTATTCGTTTTTATTTATAACAAAAGAATTTTTATAAAAGTTTTTTTGTATATAGCTTCTATTGTGTAAAGAAATCGTTACTGTTGTTTTCGATTAATTCATTGACGACACTGTCGAGTAGATTATCAGTAAGCCGCGATAAAATTCTCAATATTAAAATTCACAGATTATGTTTAAATAAATGATGACGATGATCTTAGCCGGATAAATTTAAATGAAACATCCGTTAGCTATCGGTTAATCGTTCGTTGTTCACGTTCGTAAAACGGAACGGGTCGTACCTTTTTAGAAACGTCATTAATTTGTAAATATTTTGGAATTGAAATCGTTATGTTGTTGAAAGACTCCACGGTAGAGTTTGTTCGAACTTTCTAACATCAGAATTCAACAACGTTATCACCAGCCCGTTGCGCCTTTGTTACTACAATGGACGAATACCTTGGATTTCATATATTTTTCGTAATTTTGATAATAAAAAAATTTCTTTTTAAAACGATTTAAGGAATTCCATCGATGTTAAAAATACGACTTTATTTTTTAATAACGAGAAAGAAACATGTATTGAAATCTATCGAGTACAATAAACTAAAGTTTTCTTCGATTATTTGAATTCTAATTTTATAAAACTTTGTTAATCGAATAGTATACCAGTAGATGTATGATTTTTTATAGTGCTACTTTTTCAGCGAATATAGTCTACATGTTTAATTACAGTTATACAAATTTATTCCATTTTTTCACTAACGTTAACATAAATGGTTCGATGCGGTTTTGCATCCTATTTTTTATTTATCGGGTAATAAATAGATAAATTTTGCAACGATTGTAATTTTCTTCAGACAACCGTTAATTATCCATCAAAAAACATTTGTTATAAAATATTTAATTTTTTATAAACCGAAGTCTGACTTTCAAAAAAAAATTTGATAAATTTCAAGATAGCATTATGTTTGAAAGCATATTTATGTTGAATGATTACAACTTGAAGCGGTTAGAAATTTAAAACAGAAGAGAGTAAAATAGTTTAATAGTCGCAGAATCTCCGCGCGTTACCTCCCGAATGCGGGAAAGTTTTACCACATTTATGACGAGCTGTTATAGAATATACAAAACACCGTGTAATATTTGAATTTAAATGTTTATAAACTAAAAATCAGAAGAATAACTGTGTGTTTTTAATTTTTTTTTTTTTTTTTTAATTCTGTATTTTTCTTTTTATCTATCGTGCCACCGGTTCGATGTGTTTCATCGTTTTTATTTTGAAGTAACATATCTTTAGTAACTTTAAGATCGGTGTTTTCTTCCAGATTTTCCTTTGTATTCCTTCTGGTGATAGTTAACCGAATCTGGATGAAATCTTTAATAAATGAACCATCAACTCTGCTGTTTTTTTTAATAAGATTTTTGTAATACTACCGTTCCCTAGTTCGTATTAACATTTTCCGTTACCTCTTCTTTTAACATTCTTAATTTTGATACAAACTCTTTATTATATAAGAATATTTTTTGATTAATTATACCACATAAATAATAATAATAATAATAAAATAATAGTAATACATTTTTATTCTACAATTTTAATCATATTAAATTTTTCATTTATTTAATCTAATCAACCGTTTCGATATAGATTAATTGAAGTAATAAAAAAATGTAGACATTTACGTGAAATTTTATATAAATATTCATAATTTATTCAATATTTAATAATTTTGTAAGTAAATAAATTTTACTAGAATGTACATAATGTACGCTATATAATTTAAATATTTATTTTTCTTTAATAACTTTTTAATAATTAAATACTTTACATTAATATTAATTTTTTTTTATTCCTCTGTGCACTTATATTTGTAGTCATTATTTCATTGAACTACGAATCATTTTACTGTAAATCGATCAATTTAAAGTCAAGTTTGTACAGATTTGATTATGACAGATATTCTCAGGAAAAAATCATTATGATATTTTTTACATATGAAAAAAAATAATAAAAATTACCATCCTTAAGTAGATATTATTATTTTGTAATTGTACATTATTATTATTACTATTATTGTTATTATTATTAAGATCATTATTATCATCATTATCAGAAAAAAATATTATTTATGTTCTTCAATAAATATTACTAAAAATAATAACCGCACTACGATAATTAGTTTTATTTTTTATATTGTTTTCGATTCTTCTTTATTCTTTAGAAAAATTATTAGTTGTATCGAACCATTCTCATTTTTTATTGTGATAGAAATAATATTCCTCGATAAAAAATAATTTGTATAAATCATAAGTCTTATTTATTATGATTATTTTTATACTTCAAATTGAAAAAACCTAAAAAACGCTTTAAATTATTTAATAAATATTACTTACGCACTTATAGATTGCTACAGATAGATAACAATAAAATTTCAAATACCATGTAACTTTACGATGAAAAATTCTTCTTTTCAATTTAATAAAAATTTCCGTTCATTTTTTTTTTTTTTTTTTTTTTTCAGAATTTAGTTCTAGATTATGGAAAGTATGTATTTTTAACCCGGAAAAAATTCTTCTAACCCGTTAAAAACGTTTATCTATTGCGATGACACGAGTTAAAATATCACGGTTATTCTCTTTAAAAATATCTGTTCCCAGAAACATAAGATATAACGATTAAAGAATGAATTTCCTACAAATATTTGATGACTAAAATTATAAGTTTATTATACTATTTTGGAATCGATGATGTTGTTGATCCTGGTATTCGTTCGTCCGACTATCGTTCTTCTGATCCCGGATGTAAAGAAGTGTGCCTGATGTTAAAGTGTGTCAGCCTACCTTTGGAAAAATTTAAAACTACCTAATGAGTAACACGAATTATAAATTACAGTCATTATAAAATCATGTAACGAAACTCAAATCAAACAGAAATATGTCCACAATAGAAGTTGCTCCGAGCCGATTTGAGTTATTGTAAAAACAACCTAATCCTGGTTGTAAATAACGGAAATTTTCTGATTCCTACGAAAATGAATAAAAATTAAATGTCCGTAAATCGGATGCCTTCCGGTGTTAACGGGATGATCGGATGCCTTTTATTGCTATAGTGGCTCAGCGGCTTGAATTCGGATACAGCGAAATTTATTATACGATTTTCTCTTCTCTTTGTACTAGCCATTTTTGTCAGATTTTCTGGATAGAATAGGCGGGAGGGATTAGTTGAGATTTTGTTCTTCCTGTCACCAACTAAAAAAGCTTATCGTTGACGCATAACGTAAACGAGCAGTCACCCTGACCACTATATGATCTGTATATAATTTTATTTGCAAAATTATGAGTGTACTTGTTCGTGTAAAGGCAACGTGCTATGCGATTTAGCACATAAACCCTGTAATTAACCTATCACGCTTGACGTTACTCGGCTTCGGTGCTGAAGACCGATGTATTAAAACGGTTAAGGTTGCTAATCGCAATTTATCAGTTAATTGTGAATTTTTTGTCCTGTAATAGCTACCTATCCGTTACGGTCAATGCGGTGTTGTACAAACGTTAACATTTATTACCAGATCAAAGTTATCACAAAAATTAAATGAAATGAACCATTCTTATAATTATATATACTTCTGGTGAAAATTAGTGTAGCTGTAACGGAATCTTATTTACAAATTTTTTTGGTATTAAAGATTTTATTAACAGGATTTTCTGTTAAATTTAACCATTTAATTTCTTTAACCGGCGCTGGTTTTATCGACAATTTTGTTTTTTATGCAGATCGGTAATATTATTTTTAAGGACATACGGTAATAGACCGCAAGTATAGGCGTTTAAGTCCCTTAAAGTTTACAAAACAGGGAAATAGTAGATGAAACACGCGTAAAGTGATAAAATATCGGTATATAATTTGCAAAATGTGAGTGTGCTTGTTCGTGTAAAGGCAACGTGTGTATGCGAGTTCACGCGCGAACCTGTAATCCGTTGTATTTTTATCGGAGCCAGAATTGCGATAACGTAAGCACATCGTTTTGTATTTTGTGCACTGAAACACAAACGATGACGCTTCGCGTTATCGAGCATATTCACCCCGATTTGTGTGTTTATCCCTCTACGTACGAAATAGTGTTCATAAAATCCCAAAACCAGGATGACCGGATGACGTAGATAGTCGTCTACGCGATCGTTCCTTTTATCTTCAAGAGACCTCAGTGAACCTTCAAACCCACTGGCTGGTGTGGTGTGGAGTTAAAAAAAAATTATTTCCAAGAACTATTTCGTAAGATGACAGCATTGTCGCGGTATTATGTAATAAATGGTTTTTCGTTTTATTATATTTTATAGACTTTTTCGAGGCTTGTATTTTCCGTACGTTAAAAAATAATAACCGCTTACCGATTTTCTCAATTTTCGAGTTTTTCGACTGTTTCCGCATCCGTTAAATATTTACCGAAAACTTCGGCGAATCTGTTACCAAAAACTGAAGAAATAGTTTAAGATTTATATACCAATACCGCTGGTAAAGGTCAAATATTATTCGCCATCATATTTCTGACAAAATTAATAGCACATATATTTAATTACGGGCCTAAGATATAATTTACTAGGTCTGATAAAGAGCCACTATGTCCCGCAACGTTTGAAGGTTCCAATTTCCTGTACGTCTTTATAACAGATTAAATTCACGTTTTAAAATTAATTGACAGTTTCACAATTGGCTTCGCACTATTATCGGTCGGAAAGTTTATTGGCTTAACACGAGTTCTTGGTAATTAAAATATAAGTTTGGTGTACCATGTAGAGAAGGGAGGATGAAACTCTATGAGCCTTAGGAAATCATCCCTTTTAAACACCAGTATTACCGCAAAGTTTCATCCGACCGTTATTCTTAACTTGAAAAATAAATTTCTTAGAGTATGGGCAAGTAAGCTACCGCAAAAGAATCGAATTTACCTGAGGGATTATAGAAATACTCTAAAATCTTAAACTAATTAACTTGCTATAGTCGGTAATCTTATAACTGTGACCGTTGTTGGTACGATTGCCGTTTATCACAAAGTAAAGTCATCATCGTCATCCCTAGTTATTTTTATTACGATCTATTTATAAAGTTCTTCGAACCATCACATTTTTTTTTAAGATAGACGAGTTTCCTTTCTATAAATCGAGAGATACCGAACTCTGTTCTGATTACATATGAGTAAAATTTCGTCTAACGTTTTCGTCAATCGTGTAGATTTACGTATTTACCTGTATATTTGTATACAAATTTGTATAAACTCGGCGAAATTAATCGGCTTTTAGCGTTTAAAAAAAAATTAAATCCTACATCCACCTCCTTCTCTTATCGGACCGGTTATCGTACGAGTCATCCGAAAAACTATTCACCGATCGTTTTACAAGAAATGTGCTTTTTCCACAGTCACCTGTATATACGACGAATCGATGTCGGTCCTCCCGATCGGATCAGCACCTCTCCACGATGGTCCTGTGTATCTGAAAACTTTTTTAATGTAATTAATTAATTGATCGACGATCATTACAAAAGAAAATAATAATTTAATTAATTTACGAAATATTTAGTAAATACGTGTGTAGATGATGTAGCCTATAAATATTGATTTCGTTCTTATAGTAAATGTTTTATTATATAATATTATCCATCCTGTATAATTTTTTGTTGTATTCGTGACAACCTTAAAAATAGCCTGTAGCGTACGACGCTGCAGGTCTGTGAAAACCAAACGTGGCTTCTTGGGGGCGGGGGTGTGATCGGAGTGGATCTGCGGCTCCTCTTTCCTCTTGCATGCTGAAACAATAAAACCGTAACCGATTAGTGATAATAACCACAATAATAGATCACTTACAACTTTAATAAAATAAAACTATTATAGAAAAAAAGTAGCACGTTAACGGCATGAATTTTTTCTGAAAAGCTAAAACGAGCGATTCATTTCGCATCGAATGTACTAGACCCCTGTGGTGTCTGAGATTAACTTAGCTTAGCATTGAATCTCCTCATAGCCCAGGCAAGTATAGGCTATCGTCTACCGTGAAGATGCTGGCCATCCTCACGGTAGACGATCATGACTGACGATTCATGACTTTGTTCCCGATTTTCATTAATTTTCTTCCACTTTTTACTGATATTTGTAAAATATCGAAAAAAAATTCTTTCTACATCCGCTAATTACCTTATTCTGCAGTTTTTATTTCACGTTTTAATTTTTTTCTTCTAAGAATATCTATCTATCTATTTATAAATCTACCTTTCTACTCGTATTATTCTTTGTCTATCGTGTTTATCTCGTACGTTTATTTATAATTAATAGTTTTTTTATTATTTAGTTATTATAGCAACCTGACTGACCTGGGCTTTGAGCAGATTTAACACATTAAATTAAGCTCCAAGCACTGTCGTGGATTCACTGATTCCATTCGATCGAACCTATTATAAGTTATATCGCATTAAGGAAAGTTTCATTAAACACTTTCCTAATAAAAATACGTAAAATTAAAAAAAATTTTAATTATATATGTTCTGTTTCATTCAGTACTATATATATAAATAATACTATTTATATATATTTAATATTGAATAAATAAATAAATAAGTAATATATATTAATTAAGTTTAAATATTAGTAATATTATGTTGTGATGCTTTGATCCGGTTTTCATTTTGTACCCAAACATTATAAACATAATTTTATATTATGTTTCTTCCCACTTCTACTGTATAAAGAAATAAATCGCTTCCTGAAGTCATTTTTTCTCACTTTTCTATTCGGTAACTATCTTCCTTAATATCGGAACGAAATGGTATATTGTTGTTCGACTATATTTTTCGTATTCAATTAATTACATTAAGCCATATTATTCCTTAAACCTTCTCTTTTTTACGGTCTAATATATTGGAATAATGAAGAGGAGAGATTAACAACAGTGACTCGTAATCGATTTCTGATAGCGATGACTACATTTTTAAACAAAAACGCTTATCATAAAATCAACAATCATTTAGCTCGTATCTTGAAAATAAATTTTATTTTATTTTCTAGTTGCGTACTAATCTACGCGGAAAACCGTTTAAAATTTGAAATTTTAGAGATTTATTCTTGTATTTTTTCATCGGTGATTTCTCTTTTTTTTTTCTCCCCTAATGAAAGCCTACAAATGTTTAGGGAAAATTTTTAATACCTTGCACGGTTATTTAATAAAATTACACGGTAAAGCATCAAAATTAGTAATGGAGTGTATTTGTCGGTAGTGTGAAAGCAACTGCGAGTTTTGGAAAAGCAAAAGTTCTCGAATTTGCATCTGTCAAAACTGTGTAGTTGTGAAAAATAAATATATAAAAATAAGGGATTATAATAATTCATGGCTAACAGATATTTTCAAAAAGTATCTTCATATATTTATATGTTTTTGTAATTCGTAATTTATATGTAAATGAATTTTCAACGTGAATAATAGCTAGATTTCAATAGAATAATATTTAATATGGCGAATTTTATTTTTATTATTATTATTATTTGAATATTCAAGAGGTTGCGTACAGAGATCATTTCTCATATCCGCTTACACTTGTACATTCGGATATTTTACAAAAGCCTTCTGTTTTTTATTCAAAGATTGGTAAAAGGTTTCCCGTTCTATAATTTATATCTCGTGAAGTTTTGTTGTAGGACGCACAGTTTTCGACTTAGATGAAACATATAGAACGACCGTTATAATAGCTGTTTTAGGCTAAATTTGGTGATATTTTAGTTAATCACAAAAATCTGAACAATGAATGATGAAGCTTGTTTTTAGAACCATATACTTAACTGGAAGTATATCTAAATTAATTCGTATGTAATTCGAACCATATACTTAACTGGAAGTATGTCTAAATTAATTCGTATGTAATGCTCTTTATAGAAATTATTTGAAAATGTTATAACTATTAAAGGTAAAAGTACCCGAATTTAACCCATTTTTCACAATTTTATAAATTTAAATTGTATAAGTTCGAGAAATAAGATAGACCATTTCCGAATTTTTTACCCTTATTATGAAACAATTTATTTACCTTCAAAGTCAATCGCAAGTATAATGCGGTATATTATAAATATCAATTTTACAATAAACATTAAGAAAATTATTTAAAAAATACAAAATCTATATTTAGAAATCGCTAATAAAACCGATTATAAAATTTATTAATTAAACAATAAATGACGACGATAAACATTTTTAAAACAAAGAGAAAAACCGGCACGAAAAAGCAAATATGAGATTTGTGTTAATTACATATAGGGACCACTAATCGTCCGGTAAAACGAAAAATTAAATAACGTAAACGAAATCTTATTGAATATATAACCTTAGAATACAAAAATCTTTTTTATTGTCAAATAGTAATCGAATATATGTATCCCGTTCTACAATAGAAAATATCTTTACGGACGAGACATGACACATATTACACCAGCGAGTATCAGCCATCTATTGCAAAGAGTTCAGAAGTTAAAAAATTAATCGTTATTTTTGTTCTCGAGACATAGGAAAGTAGTTCAAAGGCAAACTAAGTGAAATATTATTTAAAGATCGGGAAAATATTGTATTTAACAGATGTAGAGTTTACAAAAATGTTTTTGCACATCGTGTCGTTCACGATTCAATTTAAAAATAAGTCTGAAGACAGCTTTTTATTTTTTACAGCATGTTGTAAAATAAACTATACGAGTAACATTTCACACCA
This sequence comes from Zanna intricata, assembly GCA_010016005.3. Lineage (NCBI taxonomy): Eukaryota > Metazoa > Arthropoda > Insecta > Hemiptera > Fulgoridae > Zanna > Zanna intricata. The sequence goes on from JAAAKQ030025958.1 coordinate 10,672, forward strand.
GTTTTTTTTATATTTTCTCTGTTCGTAAAGAATTTTTAATCGGATAAAAATCATATTTTTGATTTTTAATTTCTGATGTGAATACAATTCTACAGGACTCTTGATGCTAATTAACCGTTTCGCTACTCTGTGGAGACAGCGTACAAAATGCGTCGTTTCATGATAGTTGGTAATCGTATTTTTTCCTGTCGCTATTCACTCGACATAGTCTCTTTTATGGTCGTGATACATGAAAAAATGGATCTGAGTTATAAGAGATAACAATATCCTCCTAATCTGAGACTAATAATGTTATTATATGACCAGTCCTTAGGGTGAGAAGACTGAAAGGTGACACTCGTAAGGCTAAATATTACCTCAAATGTGGTAAACTTGATGTACTGATATACATATTCGACTTGGCCAACAAGGCTACAGGAAACCACTTCTGATTTTTCTTGTTACGCATGGAAAAATAAGGTGCTTGTTGTTCTTCAGCATGACATTACTATTATTATTATTATTGTAATAATTTCAATGGTGACTTGAGGATTATATCATGTTGCTTACAATCGTTTTGGTTGTGGCCCCTAAGATAAACGACTTCAAATGTCAAGATTTTTTTTTTAATCTCACATAATTAACTTTTTTATTTTTATTTTTTTTTTAATAATTTTATTACAAAAATTTACTTATGTCTATCGTCTCAGTGAACCTTTTTAAACAGATCGGACCCATTTCGCGATGTAATAATTAGCTATAACGAAGATTTATTAAGAATAACACTTTCAGATAATTGAGAGGTAGATTTTTCTTGTTTATAGTATGATTTAATAAAATATATATATTTATATATACTTTTAAAGATTATAATTTAATTTTGCACAATGGGCGCAAATGAGCTTCTAGTTCTGAGCTTTCATAGGTATGAGCTTCTATGATGTAGCGTTACGAAAGCGGTGCAAGCCTGAACAGCTAGAATTACAATGTAAGAAAATAAATTACTGTAAAAAAATAGATAGCATTTTAACTGAAATGGGAGCGTCAATTTACCCTGGATTCTAGTATAAAAAATCATTTTTCAAAACAACCCAGATTTTTGTGTCTGTGAGGTAAAAAAGCTAATGTTTGGTGTTTTTTTAAAATTAAATTACGCACATTCATTAAAGCATTATTAACTTAAGGATTAAAATATTTTAATAGTCTTTCAGCTACCTTTAGAAAGTCCCGAGTATGTCGTTTCATATTTTAGCAAAACTAATTCTTTATGCATTAATGTTTGAATAAAAACTACCCACAGATTATTTATGTGTAGTTTTAAGCTAATTAGGAAATTGAAAACTGAAAGTATTGTTTTTTAATTTTGAAAATTAAAAATTAAATTTTATCACGTGAAATATTTAAAAAAATATATATCAGTGATTTTTATTCCCTTATTAAATAACTTTCATATTATCTTTTTATTTCGTAACGTTTGAGAGTTTTTTTTTATCTGTATTAATGACGGTATTTGTAAAGTCTTCGAGTTAGTTAAGTTCGATTCAAAATGCCGATAACCAATTCCTCTATGCTAAAAGTAATCTTTTTTTTAACCTCCGGGAGTACCGTTTGATATTTCTTCAGAGGATGAAGATGAATGATTTGTAGTCTGTGTGAAAATGCCATGACTGACCGGGATTCGAACCCGGGACCTCCAGATGAAAAGCCGAGACGCTACCACTCGCGCCATGGAGGCCGGTCCCACAAGTAATCTGTAGCTTAAATGAAAACAATTTGAACTCGTATAAAGCAAAACCTTTTTCTGTTTTCACTATAACGTTTTAAATTACAAAGATTATTCATAATTAATATATAAATGAGTAATTTATAAAATTAATGCATAATTAAATTCACTAACACGTATGTTATCTCAATAAATGTCTGAAAGACTTTAAAGTGATTTTATTACGGTTTGCAGGATTAGATTCTAATGAAATCAAATAAGTAGCGTTAATAAAATACCGGAAACATACAAATAGATAAGCCCGTGGACTTGACGTACAAATTTTTAAGCTAACATAGTGATATTGTCCGATTGAAACTAAGCGACACACAACAAGAAGAAATTTATTTAAGCATCTAACGGATCAAATGATAACCGAGTGATAATAAATGTCCATTTACCAGTTTCTAGGCTATCCTGCACTAACCACGATGTTTTATATCTATGAGCCGAATGCTTCTGTATTCAAGTTTCAGTCTTTCATATAGTTTGACCTTACGTATCCTAAATTCAATATTAGTTTATGAACGGCCGCTTTCTGGTCGGATATATTTTTCATCTTAGAATATTCGAGAATTGAACTCTGTTTTGTCAAAACCGAAGATTAATAAACCAGAATTAGTTTATTAGAAAAGAAACTTTTTTAAAAATGTTTTAATATATAGGAATTAGACAGTCGGGTAACTTATTTTGTTAATAAAGCTGTAAAAACTTCATCGTTGAATAATAATGACTGGACGTCTAATAACCTGTTTGAATTTAACATTTCTTATAAATAATTTTGTGAAAGTTTTTTAGTCGTAGAAACATTAAACGATAATCTCTTTTTCCATATTTTGTTTTGAGAGGGTTTTTTTTATTAATTAGTTTAAGGTTAATTCTTTCTTTAACCTCTTGAGATAATTTTTTATCTTATCCGACCCTATAATATTTGGGGTGTGTTAAATTATGGTGGCCGATCTGTGCCGGAGGGTTTTTCACTGTTTTTAAATTAAGTTTTTTACTAAAATTGCTCTAAACAATACTTTTTAGGCAATTTATTTTATTTAAACTGTGTTTTATTTCTATAAATACTGGTATTACTCAAAATTTAGAAAAAGTAAACTAATCTCAAGTAATTCTACGAGGAGTGTCTGAAATAATTTTGACCTGCTAATAGTATAGTAGAGGTGGTAGTGTAGTTCATCGTAGATAGTAAAACGTCAATCGCTGATTCAGCAATCCATTCAACTGAGATTTGTAAACTTTGACGAGTAATATAAATGATAATTTCAGATAATATTATTTAATAATTAGCTGTTATTTCTTTATTAGTTTTTCACCTATTTATTATTTTTACACACTCAGAATCTAATGATGATTTTTTTTTAACAAATGAAATAGCTATCTTGTTTTAGATTTTATGCAGTTTTTAGAAATGGCTTTAAGAGCGCTTTCTTTTTTTTTCCAGTTTATATTAATAATTGTTTAGTACTACTCTTTCTTTGTATCAAAGTTATTTTTTAATATATTGATCTAATCTATTTAAATTTTTTTTTTAAATAGCTTTATAAGTTATAATCTAGAACTTTTAAAAATTATAAACACTGTTTAAAAATTTTAAAAGAAAGAGGAATGGAAAGACATTTTTTGTTCAGATTATACACTTAGAATACCGAAGAGGAAAAAACAGAATATTAATCCCAAAAATATCTTCTCGAAGTATTCTTTCATTTAAAAATGAGTTATTAAATTATCAACAAAAAATCTATAAATCAAACAACAAATTCAAATATTATTATTATTTAATCTACAACAAATTTCAAATTCCTTTTATTTAAAAATTTCCGCTTTTTCTCTTTTTTGTAACTACAATTAATGAAACTTAAAATTTTCTCATAACGAGTTGTTGTCACTGTCCAAGAAGGGCTAAATTACTTATGAATTATTAAAAAAAAAATATGTATCTTTAATCTCAAAACGATTGAATGAAGTCATTTAATAAAAAAATTTATGAAAACCCAATATATAATTAGAACACACGTATTGAGTCGTTCAAATACAATATGCGTCACGAAAAAAAAATCCTGAAGATTAATAGCTTACTAACTACTCGGAAAAAATATTTTTTTATATTGCATTAACCCCAGAGTTTCAATTTATTTTAATTATATATCGTTATAAGAAATATTTAAAAGACAAAAATTTTCAGCAAGTTACTACAGGCGCATGTGCAATCACACGACACAGATATATTGTGCTAGATAACAAATATGATTTTTTAAATTATATTCATCTATAATAATTCCTAAAATAAAATATTTATTATTAAATTATCTAGAATTAAACAGAAGAATTGTCACTATTAGGTGTAATTTTAAGATATAATTGCTACACCTGTGACTATAAACATTAAAAATCTTGGAAAAAAATCGTTTTTAATGTAATTAATTCCCTTTCATTTACAGTTTGATTTTAAATACAGTTAAAATTAGTAATTATGTTTTAGATATAACGTTAATATTTTAATTATGTTTAATTACTAATTATGTTATGTTTTGTAATTATATTTTAATACATATATTAAAAAAATTATATTTTTCAACTAGAAAAGAGCTCTGATTTCGATAAAGTTATTTTATAAGGATAGAGTTCTGCATTCAAAACGCGTAGAAGTCAAAGTTAATATTTAATGGGTCGGAAAACTTCATTTCGTAATGGGTCAGCTCATATAGATTAAAGTACAAAAAGTACATTAGTACGATCGGATACCGTGTTGCAAATATACTGTACACTGGAGACTCAAGAAAAAATCTTTGGGACTGCCAGGAAAACAAGGGAGCTGAGTGAAGAAAAGTTTAATTTTAAAGTTAAAGAATGTGGCACATGTCAAATAAGCCACATTGTAACTCATACACTGGAAAAACAGCGGACAACTAAATTACAAAAAAACCTGAAATGACACGCTCCCGCCGACGGAATACTATATTTAAATCATGGGCATGTCTTAACGGAAGTCAATCGTTCTGAGTCATTCGCGACAAAGGATTTAATATTATAGATTATAATTACAACGTAAAAACCGGTCGCTAAAAAAAATAATAAATATATATAAAAGGAGTTGTTGAATGATAGTTCAATAAAAATATTTTTTTTATTTAAAAAAAATATAATATTTTTTAGAGTACTCGGTAAAGGATTTTACAACTACACGAAAAGTATTATTTAATTTTTTTGATTTAAATTTGGTAAGTAAAACACTACAAGTGGAAACTAAATTCATTTTATTGTAAATATTAAAATAATCTTTCTTACAGAATATTAACATTGCATAATTTCATTAATTAAAATATGCATAAGTAAACTTACTTAATTACGCAATAACATGTCAATAAGAAAGCCTGAAATTTAAGTTTTAAAAGCCCAAAACTAATGCCCACATCCTTCTACAATAAACCAATCAATGAATTCTGTTCGTTCCCTACAGCGATCTTTTTTTTTTATTATTTGATAAAACCCATAATCAATCATCTTTTTTTTTTTTAATACACAAATACTCAGTGATAATTCATTAAAAACATTATTCTCTTTAATGTTTTGTAATATATATTTCACTAACGTTCGCACAGAGTAAAAGCCGTTTTATACGAGATTCGTGCAGTGAGCTTTTTAAATTGAAAATAAAAATAACAACTTTAACGATATACACCAATTAAAAGTTAATAAAGCAATTTCTTTGGTATGTCTTTTAACAAGAGTAATATATGCCGAGCGGCAGATAATGTTCGGCAGACCTGAACTCAACGAACTTGTCTGTTTAAAAAATTAAAAATAATAAAATTATTATGTTGTATAATTATCATTATTATTTCATTAATAACAAAATTAATTATAATAATTTTAAATAATTTAATAATAATATTAAAAAAATTGTTAGGAATTGTTAGGGATGTAGGATGTAGGAGGTATGCCGAAATGAAGCGACTGGCACTAGATAGGGAATCTTGGAGAGCTGCATTAAACCAGTCAAATGACTGAAGACAAAAAAAAAAAAATAATATACGTCATTTGTGTTCATCGTTAATTTATTAATTTTTCCGAACTAAGATCTACTATTTAAATAAATAAAGGTCTTTTAAATACAAATTGTACAAGTAAAAAAAAATCATTTTAAAATTAATATGCTGGTAGTAAAATAGACATAAAAACGTGATCCGCTATTATTAAAAAAAAATAAATAAATTGAATTTCGATCGTCTTTAGCGTCGATGATTCCGGAGAAGTCCGAAACCAGCAGGAGGTTTATTCTTTACAAAAGAATACTTTCCGGTGACTAATATACGTCGAATAGAAGAATATATAACATGTTTATTTTACAGTATCTGCAATTATAGGAATTTAAATCTCACCAGGTAATTATGTTAATTTTGTATAACACGTTTCGGAAAAACCCACTGTTAGGCCTGATATTGTCTGCGTCGCAATTGACGTCAGAGCACAACACCCTCATTGTCAGTTATATAAAAAATAATACATCCCTTTTGTAATATAAATCATATTACATTATAATATCAGTTTCATACGTAAACGATTCATATATGTCACTTCCATTCATCGTATAAATGAATACAATTAAAATTTATTCATATTTTAAAAGGTAACAGGAAACAAACCCACAGTTTAACGCTTATTAGAGAAATTAGATTAATTACCTCATTAGTTTAATGTTTAAAGAATTTAAAAGTAAATTAATGTCGTTTTATTTTTATTTTTTTAAATATACGATGAAATCTCTCAATACTTTAATTTAGTCTTTCGTTTCGATTCAATTTGGTGAGTTTTTAACCCAAGAGATTACCAAACAATTCGAATTTCAAAATTGTTATAATCGTTTAACGCGCAATCAGTTAAAAGTTTTTAATTCGGGTCTTATAACTAAAATAGAAGCGTCATGTAATATATATATATATATATATATTTTTTTTACTAAAATTAAATAATAATCATCAAAATTTATTAAGTTTAAACATATAAAACGAACTAGTCTATCCGGCGTGTTTGTGAAGTACTGTTAATAATACATTTTTTTTTTTTTTT
>JAAAKQ030025969.1:0-17488 GCA_010016005.3 Zanna intricata
CTGCAGGCCGAACTGTACATGTGTGGAGTTCACCCCACACAGGCCAAAACTGTTCAGCTCTGGCCTGCAGGCTAGTCTGGACGATAGAACTGTACGTGTATGAGGGGCCTTATACATCTTATCGCTTAACTGAATCTTTGTCAGCTACATAAAATATGAATAATTATTTTATTATAATAGCCTGTGAATTTCATTTTTACAAATAGAAATATATTAAACACAGATTAAGTAGTGACAAATTTGCATCTCCTTGTAGCTTGGATTCGTATAATTTTAATTTAAAATTAGCTTATTTACCGTAAAAATTTATGAAAGTATTTCTTGTTTCTTGACTTCAGTTATATCAAAAATAGCGATTTGTTAAACGGAGTTATCTGAGGACATATCAATATTGTACAGAAACTTTTCTTCAAATCATATGTAGTTTAACGGTGTTTCATCAAGTTTTGTGAAAGACTGCTGATCTTATTTCAGGATACAGTTTTATAAAATTAATGAACCTACTTATTTTAGCTACTTTGTCATTCGACCTGTATCCTGGTTCATAGAATCATATTGTATCAATAATTATGATATTTGCAAGTATTTTTTTTTGCAAAAAATGTAAGAAAAAAATTAGGAACCCGTATTAAGCTCAATATCCCTCGGTTGCCATTTTTTTTTTTTTTGAGTTGAATTTCTAAAAAAAAGATAAGGTCCCTATAAGTAATAATAAGAGCGCCGGCCTCCGTGGCGCGAGTGCTAGCGTCTCGGCCTTTCATCCGGAGGTCTCGGGTTCGAATCACGGTCAGGCATGGCATTTATTTTTCACACATGCTACAATTCATTCATCTCATCCTCTTACGATATACCTTAACGGTAGTTCCGGAGGTTAAACAAACAAGTAATGGACATGTCAAACAAACAAGATAAGAAAGAACACATGTCTTGTAATTAATCACAAATTAAGCAATTATAATACACAATTAAAATAACTATGAGCTTACAAATTTCACCATTTTAACAAGGGCCTTTACCGATATCGATAATCGATTAGTGATTTTTTTTGTAATGAATTCTATTTCAAAAACGTGGAAAGATCTTTTATCAGTTTTGATAAAACTCATGAAAACTTTTTTAATTTAGAAAATAATTCAGAAAATAAAGCCATTTTGAGTTTCAAGAAATTTATCGGAATAGATAGTCGATTAGTACTAATCGATAGTCGATTAATAATGCATCGAATTTTGAAAAAGTTTTTTTTTTCTTTAACCTCCGGAACCACCGATAAGGTATATCTTCAGAGGATGAGATGAATGAATTGTAGCGTGTGTGAAAAATGCCATTGCCTGACCGGGACTCGAACCCGGGACCTCCGGATCAAAGGTTGAAAAAGTTAATACATCCTTATAAGTTTAATAAAAAAATTTAATTTTTACCTATTTTATCACAAACGAAATAGATTTTTAATCTTCGGTGTTTGAGTTAACATACTCAATAGAACTGATTGAACAAGAAGGAAGCCTTACCAAGATAAATAATCGACTAGCGACTTTTATTGTAATGGCTTGCAATTAAAATTTTTTAAGTTTAATTTTATAAGTTTTGAAGAAAATCTCTTTTTCCTATTTTTCACAAATGAAATCAAATATTGTTATCTGGATATTACAAAGTTACATATTCAAATTAGAGATCAACGATTAGTTAGCAACTTTAGTTTGAAGTGATTTATTTCTTATAATGTAAAGATCATAAATATATAAATATATATATATATATATATATTATAAAAAGTACAAAATTAACATCAAATTACTAAGAGTTTACATATTCAGTAATTTTAATTAAATAGTAAGTGAGATCGATAATCGATCAGCAACTGTGTTGCCGCGGCTAACTGTATAAAAGTGAATAGACCCTTAATTCTAATAAAAACAGCTTATCCTTGATGAATTTTACAGATCTTTTAAATACGCTATGTAATTTTTTAAAAATATTTTTGTATAGATAGAATGTTTGCAGGTTTTAATGTTTGCAGGAATTTTATTTAAAAACATTTTAAGGGGAAGAAACATTTATTCAGAATTCGGTAACTGGTTGTCAACCGTCGAGTGGTTGAAAGAAAATGTAAACCAACTACTTGTCATAACTGCTGCTGCAGTATGATATATAAAATCCCTCAAAATCACATCGCATTCTATCCAAGTCTTTTATTTTTTATTTTATTAGATATAAAATTTAATTTTTAATTATTTTATTATTATATATACATATATATATATTAGCTGTACGCGGCTACGATTTGCTGTGGCTTAGTCTGGTTAAATGGAAAAGAAAGAAAGGGGAACTGCACGTTTCTAATATGTTTAATTTCATATGTTTACAATGCTTGTGGGTATACAATATATTTTGTTGTTCCACTGTCTGTGCAGATATAAAAATTGTCTGGTTTGCCAACTCTAGAACACGAAAACAGATAATTGTCCATGTGAGAAGCAATCCTAGATTTAAACCTCACAATTCTAAAGATTGGCCCTGAGCTTTGTTGTGGTAACTACAAATGCCAATCGAATTGGGAATTGCAATCTCTTAAATTGAAATGGCATATCCGTTGATCATAGGAATGCGAGGAATGAGAACATCTTCACCCTTTGAAAGGTCTTTTCAAGATTGTTACTTCAACGACGTTGCTCATTAATTTTTTACTGCAATAGACAAGCTTTTGTGCGCCGCGCCATTGTGCATTCATTCCAAACAATAAGTTTGCATTTCTGCAATATCTTTCCCATGCCGAATGTTTGAAAATGTTGCACGTGGGAGTTTCAATGAATTGCATGTTAAGTGGCAATTTAAAAGCGGAATTTATGAGCAGTTCTTCCACCTGGTAGCAATGTTGCATCTATTACGGACGACGCAAGATCAGTGTCATTTTGGGATCGAATTGCTGCCGGAATGAATCTAATTAGGAACGTTTTACCAGTTTTGGTAAATTAAAATTTTTTTCCAATCAAAAAATGATTGGATATTGCAGGGCATCGTAGCATTGATGAGTTTCTGCAACTTTTTTCAACCGATCTTTTCTCCGATGAAGAAAAATATCTCTGAGTTGGAATCGATCTCCGATTATAACAATTGCCACTTCGTGTATAGTTGGAGCATTGAATCTTCGCACATGTTCTCCAGCAGGCGTTTTGTCAGCCTGAATATCAATTTTTTGAGTAAACCTCTTTTATTTTAAATCTTCTGTACCTGGTCCATTCATTAGTTTCTTAGCTTCTCTAGTTAGATTGGCTTCTTAACTTCTTCTTAGCGTCTTAGCTTCTTAGCTTCGATATTTACCAATCAGACATCGCATCTTCTTTTCAGCTTTAGTGTTACTTGTTCCCATTTCTTTACCGATTTCTCTCCATGCGTTTTTTTAGTACTGACTATATTCCGAACAGATCCAGGTTTTCTCATAACAATTCTATTACTTTTACAATATCGCCTTCATTATAATTCGTTTCATTAGAAAAATCTGCTATTTGAAAAGAATTTCCATTATTATAACCTCTATTATTTCCAAAATTTCGACTCCGTTTGTGGCATCTACTGGGGAAGAATAGCATGCTATCCTAAGATTTCTGTTTTTTGAAAGTGTAAAACCTGCTAAAAAAATTCAGTCGCGTATGTTAAAATAGTATGGTAAAAAGTGTATTACTATAAAAGTATATTACCAAAATTGAAGTTTCGATCGACGCTCTGCAAATTACTGAAATTAATAATAATAATAATTTAATATCTTTATTTTGAGCCAAACACATACAAATTACAATAAAATAGTAAGCTTATAAATCTAATTGTACAACATATATAAAAACTTAAAAATTACAAACAAGTCACCCTACTTACAAAATCATATAAAGTTAATTAGATTGAAAATTAGGTATCTCCATAGGCCAACCTATGGAGATTACCATCCGGATATATTTACAAGTTTTGCAATTTACAATATTTGTTAATACTTACAATTTGTAATGCAAGTATCGGAACTGACCAGTTTAAATATCCACTATAAGCTGAATTACTGGAAGTCATGTTCAAAGGAGATTCCGAGACAATCGATACAAAATCACAGACCTATTTGTAATTCATTTATAAATCGTACCATATTGGTACAGAACTTAAACAACAGTATTTACTGGAAGGTAATGCGTTTTTAGTTTGCTTAGCTAATCTTCATTTTGGAGTAATCAATCTGAGCTGTAATCCAAACAACAGAGTATGGAATGGAAACAATCAGTTTGCTGACTAGAAAAAATTCAAAACATATGCCTTAACCGCTAAAGCGATGATAACGGTGTTTTGGGACCATATAGGTCCCAATTTAATTATTTAACTATTTATTTAATAATTTATTTTATTTTATTTTTATTTTAATAATTTATTGCTACTATTTATAAGAATAACGTTCGATCAACAGTGAGTACCATTGTGACTAGAAAATTTGCTAGAAAATAAAGTTGAAACCTCAAGAAGGAGGAAATGTCCTGATTCCCTTTTAAAAGATAATTCTTCTGTATGATTACGGCTGCCCCCAAAAAGATTTTGTTCAAAAGACAAGAGAAGCTATTCAAAATTCTAATCGGGAGGTGCTACCTCATTCAATTTACAGTCCCGATCTCACAATATATTTTTTTTTGTTTACGTAACACATTACGTGACCGAGTCAAGAATTATTCGCTTCAAGTTGAATCATTCTTTACTACTAGAATAAAAATGCTCACAGAAAGACTGAACAAGTATCTAAATGAAGCATGGGATTATGTTGAAAGGTAACGTTAGTTATATTATCACTGAATAGAAATATTTTTTTCTACAGGCACTTGCCTTTTTAATTTTTGAACGACTCTCGCACATAATATAATGCATCTTAAGTAAGAATCATTCAGTTTTAAGACTGCTATTTACCATCCTGAACTGAATCTGACTGAAGATCTGGTCACTAATGAAATGTCATGATGAAGTGCAACACAACAACACATAATGATGCTGTAAACAAAAATCTGTGCGGGAAGTTTTAAAGCATGGCTCCTACAAAATTGAAAATTCATATTTAAACTAGTAAAAATGAGGGAGAAAATATTTGTCACTAACAGAAATAAATAGTGAAGACAATTCTATTGATAATCCGGTAATAAATGTTGATGGCAATGAAGATACTCTGTGGATGGGAAGAAAATTAATCAAGACTTTCTAGTAATTAACAATGGACTATCTACACTGGCTAACAATTAAACAGGTAGCGGGATACAATTGTCAATATTGTTTCGATGTGAAATGAATTCGCTTTGATGGTAACAGTAATGCAGCAAGTCTTTACTATTAATTCTTGCAATGTTACATGAATAACACAGTACTCTTGAAGAAATTCCATACATTATTTTTATACAAATCCAAATAAGTTTTAAAAGCACTTCTTTGCGAAGTTCTAGCACTTCGTTGCTAGAATTTTTCTTGTCTCACACACTTGGCTTCTGACATTTTGGTAAAAACTAAAATATCTTCAATAAATACGCCACCTGTACCTATTACTACCAATGTTTGTTATATAAAGAACAAACAAGATTAGATAAAATGTCTGCGGTCAAGAGGTATGAAGAATTGACCATTTCCTTTTTCCTTTAGAAGCTAAGAAAAATTTTTTATCTTTTCCACCATCAGTACCTATTATTACCAACGTTTTTTTATATAAAGAAGAAGTTTTTTTATATAAAGAGTATTAGATATAGTCAAGTAATAATATATTTCTTGACTATATCTGTAGTCAAGTCTGATAGTCAAGAAATAATATAATGAAATGTAGTGAAAAATTGACCAATTCCTTTCTCCTTTAGAAATATAGAAAAAAATTTTAATATTTATGATTTAAAAAATGACGTTTATAGATACAAACTCTTAATTTAATTTTTAATTTTTAAAATTACATAGAGTTTAGACTATTATAATCGATATATAGTTACATCGATGATTATAATCGATGTATGTTAGTGTTAGATGTTAGTTTCCTTTTGTAGAGCTGAAAATTATGTTACTGTAAAGGAATAGAAGAAATTCATAATAAATTAATGCAAATAATTTTTTGAATTGATGTTACTCGTCTTCTTTCAGAAGTAATTTTCTGTCTTTTTATTAATATTTAGATTCAGTTAGTCTTAAAAATGTTCTTATACGAATCCTGTTTTATTTTTTTTAATTTTTAAATAATTTTGAAAGAAATAATAAAATAATATTCTTTTATTATTTAAAAAAAATAATAAAAGATATTATTTTTTGAGGTAGGGCCCTCCCGCCTTCCCTACCTCACACAAACCCGCTTCTTCGTAGACTGAATTTTAAAACGAAATATACGTTTCTAAGATACTGCAGTAACAATATAATATTTATGAATTGTTTTTTTTTTATTTATTTTCTAAATAAATCTTACTAGACGCTTTTTAACAATTAAAACATTTTACAGTAAATTAGTATTTAAAAACTCTGATGTGGACAACATGACTTCCTTGTACGCCTCTTAAATTGCATAACATATTTTTTTTAAATAGAAAGTACATAAAATTTTATTTCATTAATAACTTCTGATATTTTTTAAAGTTTTTTACTGTTATTATTAAATTATTATTTATCGTAAAAGTTTTTTACAATCAGAGGTTAATAATTAGTAATAAATCAATATATTTAAATTTAAAAAAAAGCCGGCCTTCGTGGCGCGAATGGTAGCGTCTCGGCTTTCATCCGAAGGTCCCGGGTTTGAATCCCGGTCAGGAATGGCATTTTCACACACGCTACAAGTCATTCATCTCATCCTCTGATGTAATACCTAACGGTGGTTCCGGAGGTAAAAAAAAAGATATTAAGTCTGCTTCGAACCGAGGGTACTCTTGTAAGATGCAAAAAAGTCATTAATTAACATTTCATTTGGCTATAACTCTGGAACCGATAAAAATAAGTACCACTTATGATATAGCGTTGAAAAGCTTTTAACGAGGGATTATTACTGCAGTTGAGAAAAATTCCAAAAAATCCAAATTCCAGATTTTCAAAAATTCAAAGTTTTTTTGGAATTTGGGCTATTTTTTTTTTTTGACAGTTTTGGTTCATTCGATGGCAATCAAAAGGGAAGATGCACAACTAGATGTTACAACAGTCTTAAATACAATAGTCTACGTTGGTTAATAGTTGATATGTTTGAGATATTAGTCTCCCTATTTGGGCGTTGTAACCATAATGAATACAAATAATCTATTTATTTATCATTTATATATGTATAAATTCCACCCGGATCACCACTTACGAGCAATAATGCAATCGCCGAGTTCAATGTCGCAACTCGCAAGTAAGTTTCTGTTTGATCCCTAGCATGTGGGAATCCTGGGTAATGAAAGTGCGGATTCCGCTGTTATGCATCTAGCCAACCGATTTTCACCACTCGTGTTACTATTAACGATTTCGTTAATAATATTAAACGCATTCTTCGAGGAAGTTGACAAATGACCGGACTACTATAATAGATAATATACTCCGGTACATCAAAGATGCTATGCTACCATGGAGCTCTTCAATCTGAAATAACCGTAGAGAGGAGTTTTTTATTTGTCGTTTACGAAGAGCGCATACTTATCTTACTCGTGGATACGTAATAAATCAAACCGATACACTTGTTTGTGTTTGCTGCGACTGCCGACTAAAAGGTATAATACACCTCCTTGTATTATGCAGCACTGCGTTGTAAATTTAAATTTGGGGCTAATATCAAAGATATCCTAGAAAACAATATGATGATGCTATCGAATATCTTCTTGTTTCTTAAGGCTGTGTATCTGTATTTGACTATTTAATAATTATTTTTAAATTTTGATTTCCTTATGCGAAGTAAAAGAAGTATTGTAATCGCGAAAAATTTCGGTTTTAGATTTTAACGGAAATATACATTTTTACCACCCCTTCTATTTTGAATAGTTACGGTGTGACGTCACTACGGACGTACGTACTTATCTATCTCGTATAACTCAAAAACGATTAGCCGTAGAATGTTGAAATTTTGAATTTAGGGCTGTTGTAACATCTAATTGTGTACCTTCCTCCCCTTTTGATTGTAATCGACTGAACCAAAAGTGTCCAAAAAAAAAGCTCAAATTCCAAAAAAATTTGATTTTGGACTTTTTCTCAACTGCAGCAATAAGACCTGATTGAGACCTTTCAATGATATAATAAGACTTATTTTTATTGGTTCCGGAGTTATAGCCAAATAAAATTTTTATTAATGAAATATTTGGATCTTACAAGAAGGCACATCGGTTCAAATCTGACTTCATTTCGTTTTTTTTTTTTAGCTTTTTTTTAAATTTAACTGTATTGATTTATTAATTATTAACCTCTGACTGTAAAAATGTTTACAATAAATAATAATTTAGTAATTACAATAATATTTATATCAGAAGTTATTAATGAAATAAAATTTTATGTACTTTCATTTTTTTATATGTAATTTAATAGGTGTACAAGGAAGACATGTGGTTTCACGTCAATTTTTTTTTTTTTTTTTTTTTTTGTAACATTGTATTATGTTTTTTCCGATAATAAAGAGAAACCGTTTCGATTCCTTCAAAAAAAAAGAAACATGTACGAGCGTACAAGCTTACATTTAATTACGATTTTTTTTAATGATGAGAGATTAATTTGATATCGTATAGTAAAAAAGATAAAAAAAAAAAGCCTGAAGGTTTTGAGATCCAGATAAAATTCAGAATCGCTACCACTCCGCTATGACGATAAAATTCTTTTTTTAAAAAAAGGATGAACTAGAAAAAAATAGCTAAAAAATAAAATCGGATTAATATTTCCTTAGTTACTAACAAGCCAGTAGTATTATTAAAATGGGGTTATAATAAATAAGGGTGAGTTCGTGCGGCATGTTAGTATTCCCTTTAACGTGACCAAATCATTAATGTTAAATCACAAAGTGTCAAGACACCCTGTTTATTATACCTAGCAACAGTCACTAAGAACTAAACTATTATCTATTTAAGCTATAACCCTACATTTAACGCGGTTTGAATTAATTTTTTTCTTTTTTTAATTATTTTATTAAAATTATGATGGGTTTAATATTTAAAAAAGAAAAAATTCTTAAAGATGATAAATATTTACCTCAAAGACAACTTAGTGAAGAATCAGAAGCGGTAAGTAGAAAATACAATAATAATTGGATTATTATTATTATTATTATTATTCATTTGTAGCAATTTTTTATTAACGTTTTAAGAATTATTTTAATATATTTCAGATAATTCATTTATTTTTAACTTGGATTGAAATTATGAAAATAAATTTGTTCAAAATTATTAGTTTGAAATAAAACGAAATGTAAATCAAAGGAGAAGAGGATCTTTTAATTATTTATTAAAACAGATTAGGTTAATAGTTCGATTTTTATAAATTTTAGTGGAAAATAAATAATAGAATTAGTAACCCATTAAATTTTATGAAAATATAAAAAAATTAATGTACCTATATTTTACTGTATATAAATATTGAAAAAAAAATTATGTTAAAATAACCAGTTAATTATTCCTCCTTATTTTTATCTCTTTAAATATTGTGTAATTTATTTTTATTAGTTAATAATTGCCACGCTTTTGTCGAGTAATTAGATTATTTAAAATAATTTGTTTTGTAATACTGCAACAGAACCTTTTTTTTAACCTCTGGAACTACCTATAGGTATTACATTAGAGAAAGAGATGAATGATTTGTAGCGTATGTGAAAGTGTCATGCCGGACCGGGATTCAAAACTGGGACCTCCGAATGAAAAGTCGAGAGGTACCATTCGCGCCACGGAGGCGGCCACTACAACAAGATTTAGATCAATCTAACCAGTCTTTTCTATTCTGGATAAACTATAGTTTATTTTATTCAATTAATATGTTCGATTTGAATGCCCAAAAAGTTTTTATTCTTTGAAATTCTATAAAATATTTATTACTTTTTCAGATAATTTAAAAAAAAAAGTACAAGATCTAATTACTGGTGAAATTATAATTACGATTACAAGAGTCTTGAAATAAAAATGTAGTATTAAGTGTTTGCAGTTAAGGAGTTGATACGTTTTTCTATTATCTAAGAATGAATGTACTCATAGATTCGGTATATGTTTCTTCTTATCTACTTGAGCGTTTTATATAATAATTACTGTGCGATTATAATTAGGTTTTCTTTCAGTCGAATTGAAATATAAGCCTTATTCGTGCGAAATATACTTTTTAAAAGTTATATGTATGCATATGTAATATATATAAGTTATTTTTCCTTCTAGGGTAAATTTAGAGAATAATAATTCTCATAATCCAAAATTGTAATAATTATTATTATTGGAAAACACATCAATTTTACTTCCTCTTATAATATTTGTGCTTCCTATGGAGCATTGCTTGAGAAACATTGCCTAAGAAATCTAGAGGTTATGTAAACATTGTTCGATAAAAATTTAACTTTATTTTTATCTTTAATTACTTTCATTTTAGTTCATAATATAATGCTTAAATTTTCTATTTGTTTTCTTAATAATAGTATATTTTTTTATAATGATTTATGAAATTTTCTTTATCATAAATAACAGAAAATTTTGTAAATTCCTTAAATATAGTTTTAGTACTGTATTAGCTTTTATTTAAAGCAAAACATAAAAATAATATCTTATGGCCTTCATTTGTAATCTCCATATAACTATATATGGAAATCTCCATATGTTATATATTCATATTTCTGGCTGCAGAATGATCAGAGAGAAATCAACTGTAAAAGTAACATTTATTTAGATATTTCCTTAGAAGGCTTTAAATGAAACCATGTAAAAGAATTTAATTTTCTCAGAGCATCCATTTGAAAAATAACGTGGTTTCCAAGGCGCTCTGGGGAGCCACAACCTTTTCACAGGGGCGCCGCGAAATTTATACAATTTTTCATAATTTTATTTAAATTTTCAATTCAATGTCGTAAAATTTGTTCAATTAAATTTTTTTGTGATTCAAAATTTGTTTTATTTATTTTTAAATGACTCTTGAATAAAATTATTGGCCATTTCAGTAAGTATATTTGTTACAATTTGACTTTGAAAATCTGGATTTAGCTTTGGCATCGAGAATTGAAAACGTTTGGGAACCACTAGACTAAATCATACAAATTAAAATTCAGGTTTTGTGTTTTAATTTCTTTTTACTTTTAAGTATTTATATGAAGCCGTTAGAATTATTTAAAATTATTTAAAAATTGAATAGTTTACATGAGATTTAGGGAAAATTGGTTGTAATTTTTGTGTAAGAAGAATGAATTATAAATATTCATAACGTCTGTTCGGATATCAACATGCTTAAATGTTACAACCTTGATTGCGGTTCAAGTTCTTTGCGTACGAGTCTTTTTATTCTAAAAAATGATTTGTTCATTTCCTAGAAAATACGTATAAATTTAATTAGATTTAAGTCCACAGATATATCAATTATTAAAGATCAATTAATTATTTTTCTTATTTTTGCATATTAACTTTTTATTTTAAAAAATTGATATCTATTTTCACATTTTAAATACATAATGTAATACTCTAATAAACCATGAAAGTATCATTCATCGATTCATACGATAAAACAGTTATATGTTTATGACAGTAAATATTATATTTACTGTGAGAAGTACCTTATATTAGAGAGGTTAGTGGCTATTAATATGGCTGTAAAAAATGCACTTTATAAATAAAACATTTCATTCATATAAATTCCTGGATTCATAAGAAATATTTTCTTTTCCATTAAATATAAAACCTGAAAATTTCTCTGATAATTTTTTATTTATTCATAAAATAAAGCGTATATGTGTAGAATACGAGTATAGCGTGGTAATGGTAAAGACCATTATTAAAATCTTTTCATTAAGTCATTTTATTTTATTTGCTATAATAATATACTTTCATGTAATTTTAAGCTTAGGGGTTATTAGATTATATTATTATTAGATTATAAAAAAAAATTAAATTTATTATTACAAATAAAGTATTTAATACATAATAACTCGTACATTATGTATGAAATATAAACCGAATGGTTTAATTGCGTCATGAACTATTTGTTTTGGGAAGGGTGTGTTTTAAAATCAGGTAAACATTTAGTACATTTAAATTAATTTAGGAATCAATAGTAAAAAGTCTTCAAAATAACAACTATAATTACCGGTATCTTTTTTTCTAACCTACGGAACCACCGTTAGGTATATCTTCAAAGGAAGAGATGAATGATATGTAGGGTGAGTGAAAATGCCATGCCTTACCGGGATTCGAACTCAGGACCTCCGGATGAAAGGCCAAAACGCTACCTCTCGCGCGCTAAGGAGATCGATTACCAGTATCTAAATAATATACATTT
Organism: Zanna intricata; assembly: GCA_010016005.3. Taxonomy (NCBI): domain Eukaryota; kingdom Metazoa; phylum Arthropoda; class Insecta; order Hemiptera; family Fulgoridae; genus Zanna; species Zanna intricata. The sequence goes on from JAAAKQ030025969.1 coordinate 12,433, forward strand.
TTTTTTTTTTTTTAATTTTTCATCTCATTAAATTATTTTTTCATCTCATTCCTTAATCGATTTGATTTCGAAGATCTTCGAGTTGAAGATGAAGATCTATATAACTAATGTGCATAATTATAAATAACAAAATATGAATTTTTATGTATAATATTGTGCAGAATTTGCTTTATAGGATACAGCAGCCATTAAGAAGAAGCGCGGATTATTTTAAACAGTTTAAAATAGTTTCTTTGCTTTCTTAAATTCGTAACATGACAACTATATATTTATAAACTGTTTTTTAACTAATTACGGAGTGTTCTGGGACGTATTTTCCGAACTTCAGGTACTAACTCAGGACACCAAAATGAGCAAAAAAGTTCGTATCGACAAAGTCCTGTTTTTCTTTGTTTTCCTTCTGGACGCCATTTTTTGATTTTCAACAAAAAATTACTTCTCAGGAACTGGTAAACCTACTTCAATTAAATCTGGAAAATCTAATACTAGTGTCTTATTCTACAAAATAAAAACTTTTGAAAAGTCACCTTCAAAAATTTCAAAATGGCAGCCGTCTTAATTTTGTAATCTTTAATATATTTGTAATTATTTGTTTGTCGATATGAACGTTTTTGTTCATTTAGTGTCCTGAATCATTACCTGAAGTTCGCGGAATACGTCCCAGAATACTCTGTATATTACTCGTATGTATAATTTTTATCAATCAATTTGATTTTCATCAAGCTTATCAACCACTAATGTAGTGTACCTGTTATGGCGAATATCCATTTGATAACCAACGTATGCGTGTAGTCAAATGGCGTTAATCCATTGAGAATTGCATCGTCATGAAAACTACACTAACTTCCAGAACTTACATATAAAAGGACCTTAATATCGTCAGAATGCAATAAACCAATCACAGAACTTATTTATTATTTCTAATTAATAAACTTTTATTTCATTTTTAATTGACTCGTCCACAATGATCGCAAATACTGCTTATTAGAATTATTTAATTAATTCACTGCAAGTAATTGATGATGCAAAACATCAATTTTCAACATTCTAATTCTTTCACATGTTACTTCATATAAGAATATAACCCCCTTATAATGAAGTTAACATCTGTCATTATTTTCTTTTACATAGAATTTATAAATATTTTTGAAGAATGAACGGAGTGGCGCATGAAATGATCGAACATTTGTTTTGGTAATAATTGTTTAGGTTAATGTATTTGGCAGAACTGACAGCAGTAAAGAATATTAATTTCTTCTCTTTCCTAGTACACTCTGTGATAAGAAAACAATAAATTTAAATGAGAGATTGGAAACCCCTTATTTAAAACAATAAACACACTTTATGAAAAATTTAATAGTGATGGTTCAGTATTTGAGAGTAAGCACAAACTGCCTGCCGATGTTTGTTCTCCACATAATGTTGAAGCTATCAGAGCAGCGTTACAGAGGAACCCGGGCAAATCAGCAAGAAAAGTAGTACGATTTAGGATTTCTAGGCGATCTGTGCAGCGAATTTTAAAAACTGATTTGCCATAAAAAAAAATAACAATTTTGCTTAAATTAATGGTTGATAACAAACATCAAATAATGGCATTCGCTGAACGGGATGTGTACCAAGACATATTGATGAACAATGTTTTGTTCTGAAATGAGGCACATTTTCACCTAGACGAGTTTGTTAATAAACAAAATATGCGTGTTTTGCCTTCAAGACTCCACACATACTTCATGAAAAGGTACATCACGCTCCAAAAATTACGGTATGGGTCGCTATCTCACGTCATAGCGTAATAGGGCCATTATTTTTAGACAGTAACAGTGAACGTTATCTAAACAAGTTGCGTAATAATTTTCTTCCTCAGTTTCTTGCAAAAGAATTTTAATTATAAAACGAGTGGTTCATGCAGGATGTAGCTAGACCGCACACAGCTAATGTTTTTTTAAACTTTCTGCATGAAACCTTTAACGCAAATATCATTTGAAACCGATTTCCTAATCGTTTTGGGCGTGGACAGAACTGACTTCCAAACATTCCTGATTTGAATCTGTGTGATTATTTTCTTTTGGGATTTCTAAAGGAAAAGATTTTCCTTTAAATATCTTCGTACAGTGATGGAACTGCGAAAGCTGATCATTGAGGCGTGCAACAAGATAACCAAGAATATATGTCGTCGAGTTATAAACAACACAACGAGTTATATGAACACGAGTTCATATTGAAGAAGTTTCTAGACGTGATGGTGGTCATATTGAACACGTGATAAGCAGAACATAATTTCCAAGTATATGTAATAAAGTTCTAAGGTTCAAATCCTAGTAAAGGTAGTTATTTTTATACAGATTTGAAAACTAGATCGTGGATACCGGTGTTCTTTGATGGTTGGGTTTCAATTAACCACACTTGTCAGGAACGGTCGACCTTAGATTGTACAACACTACACTTCATTCCAATTCATATATATCCTCATTCATCCTCTGAAGTAATACCTTATGGTAGTTCCGGAGGCTTAACAGAAAAGAAAAAGTATATGTAATAAATACGTTGTATTTTAATTTTCTGTATTGCGAGTCAAATAAATATTTTTTAACAAAACCAAATGTAGGATCATTTCGTGCGCCACTCTGAAATACACTAGATTCTATAAACTTTCACAGTATTTAAAACTTAAATGCCTTATAAATAAATTGCAATTTTTAATGTAATTTTCTTTTGTTTATCTCCTTTCTAGGTAAATATATTTTGGATAAATTTTTTTATACGAGTTTTAAAAATAATTTTTTTTATAATAAAATCCTCTTAAAATTTACAGGTAGTATTTTTTTATTTTTCCGGATTCATTTCTATATTTTTCTTAATATCTGAAAATGTTAAATGTATTTAAAATGTTAATGTATTTAAAAATTAAATTAGTTTACTTCTCAGCGTTTAACTTTGAAGTTAGTGTTTTACAATAATCTTTTTCATTTTCATTGCATACCGATCCAATTTACGTGAGAATTAAAAGAAAAAATTAAGTGTATGTTTGTACTATTCAATTTACTGACTAATAAAGCTTATGAGATTTATATGTATTAAATTCTCATTGATTTATCATTGTTCTTATTAAAAATATGTACATATATAATAATAATGACGTCTCAGCCTTTCATCCGGAGGTTCCGGGTTCAAATCCCGGCTTTAGGTTTATGTGGCGATACCACCAAGCAACAAAAAAAATTATTATTTTTATCAATGGTAGTTTTATATTTTTTATGTGCATTATGAATATACAGATATAAGTTTTGAATTTTAAAACCATTTAAAGTGCTTGAGAAAGTTAAGAGTGGTTGGATGCTCTGCTTTCATTGAGTTTATAAAATATTTACGTAACATTTTCTGTTTGTCATAACTGCAGTTTTTTTACTACCTGTCATGAGATATAATAGCTCATGTCATAAGATATATTAAATTAATTTACAGGTTTTTGATAATAACTTTTTTTAATATTACTTTGGATCTTTGGATTTCTCCTCCTCTGTTATAATACAAAATGTATTTTCTTTGAATTCGATTTTTCCCTACGATATCTCATTTCATCAATTATCAATTATACAAAAAGAAAAATTTTCAAAAAGACAAACTTTTAAAATAGAGAACTTTAAAAAAGAGTCCTTTATTTCATACGTTTTACACCACTGCTCACTAAACTAACATTTGGTATGTAGATTTTTTTTTTTTTTTGTTTAACCTCTGGAACCACCGTTAGGTATATCTTCAGAGGATGAGATGAATGAATTGTAGCGCGAGTGAAAAAAGCCATGCTTGACCGAGATTCGAACCCGGGACCTCCGTATGAAAACCGAGACGCTACCACTCGCGCCATGGAGGCCGACAGATGTAAATATTACAAAGTATATAATAACTAAATTCTAACATGTAAAGTTTTCAATAAGTAAAAAAATGCTGTTTTCTAAGCCTTTAAGCAATGAAGATTTAAAGAAGAAGCAAGGTAGTTCAAATACTCCTGGATAAAAGAATTACTTGCTAAGATAATATTAGAAAAAAAAGAAACAAATTTAAGAGTAAATATAAATTTTAGTTTATTTATCGATTATTGGAAAAAATGTCGGAACGGCCCATTAAACAACAACATATTCCTCTATAAAGTCTGTCAGGATTTTCAGGATTCATTTATGAGAAAGTACCAACAGTAAGAGAAATTTTTAAAATAGTTTCGATTGCCAACCTCCACGGTAGAGTCGTAGCATTCAGCCTTTCATCTGGAAGGTGTCGGGTTCAAATCCTGGTACGGATTACCAGTACGCTGAAAAATGTCCATCCTATAATCCTAAGCACAAGTTTGGAGCTTATGTGGTTAATTAATCATTAAATTCTAATATTTAGAATTTTTCAAAAAAAAAAAAAACAGCAGTGAAATCGGGCAATATTTCTTTGTCCATAGTTTATTAGAAGAGATGATTCAGCTGAGTTTTCATTGGACACTTTTTTTTGTGGATTTATTAAGCAATGAAGACTGTGAGATACGTCGGCATGATTCTGTAGGGAGACATGGTAATTAATATAGCTACTTATTAGAGAATTCACTTATTAAATATTTAAACCGTAGTTGCTCATCTGTTTGTAATTGGAAAATACCGATTTAGTCACTGATTAATCTATATGGTTTATGTGCATCATCAATAAACTTAATCCGAATTCCAGGTAGATTTTATGGAGATAAATAATACAAATGCACGTTAATAATTATGTAAATTAATATAAAGGTAGGCCTAACTTTTTATGAAAGAGAAGAAATTAGTAATTGAATAAATTTTAAGAATTATGGTTTGAAATTGCTTACCGATATTTATAATTTGATACAATATAGATAAAAAAAATGTATTTACATACATTATTCAACAAGGAAAAATCTTATTGTGTTTTTAAACGACTTCAAAAAAGGAGGTTGTGTATTTGACCCGTATATAAATTTTTTGTAAATGTTTGTTCGCCCATTAACGGTTTTCCTTTTAATCCAATTGAAATAACTCTTGTTGCAATTGACGCAGTTGCT